>VMKM01002059.1:0-92011 GCA_008360985.2 Macquaria ambigua
GAGAGAGAGAGAGAGAGAGAGAGAGAGAGAGAGAGAGAGAGAGAGAGAGAGAGAGAGAGAGAGAGAAAAAGAAAGAAAATTAGGAAAAAGGAAAGAAAGTGGAGGGGGGAGAGAGGAGGAGAAATGGGTATAGAGGGTGACAAAAAGGGAAGAAAAGGGGTGATCGAGGAGAAAAGAGGGGGAGAGTAGGAGAGGCCTCTATAGCAGGACAACAATACACCTTTATTATTGATCCGACAGGGTGTGTGTGTGATTGAGAGACAGAGGGTTTGCATATAGAAGGGGGTGAAAGCGACTAAGTGTGTATTCATTGTGTGTGTGTGCATGCGCTAAGTGTAAGAGTGTGTGTGTATGTGTGTGTGTGTATCTGTGTTTGTGTGTGACAGGTCGCTGGTCTCATACATCATGAGATCAAAGGAAGCTTGGTCGCTACGGCGACAAAACCCTTGGCTCAAAGAGGGAACACACATTCGGCCCACATACTCATAAAAGGCAGCCAGATGCAAAGATACAGGTGCACACATGAACACACACACGCAGTGTATTTCACAATATTAGCTATTAGAGATAGAAATTAGGAAGTTGTATTTGTTTTCATAACTATTTGAAATATTTTATGTGTGAAACAGTGAATCTTTATTGCAGCATCCTAGATCTCACTTAGCTCGATTTTGTAATAAATAGGTACAGAGTGGACAATGCAGTTATCTCGTAAAATTAGGGAGTAAAATCTCTTTCAGCTTTAAGATTGATTTTGCATTTTCATTTTAAATATATGTAGAAATGTATACAAAGATATGTAAAAATATATTCACTTCTTCCAAATTGGACTAACTTATGGTAACATAATAAAGCATCCTTTTAAACAGTGCAGGTGTATGTTTTCCTCATTTTATTCAGCTCGTGTTACTTGCTATGTGGTTAAAAGTGAGCATTACTAACAGTAAGTCATTAAACAGAGAGTCACAGTGGAAGCAGTGTTCCCTGTACACAAACCTTGCAGTTCCCAAACTCATAAATCTTAGAGGGAAGCAGTTACTTTGTCAGGTGTGTGAGGGTGGTGCAGGTCATGTTTCCCGCCAAACAAACAACAGTTTTGTTTTCAATACATGTATATATATTTGATCTCTCCGCTGTTTGTGAGACATTAAGCTGACACTCTGTCCTGTCAGAAGCATCCTTTCAATTAACAACCAGAAAAAGATCTGTTTTGACATGTGTAATGCACAGACATGTTCTGACATGCAGAAAAATAATAAGATGAAGGAAAGGCCTGGAGGAGACATATTGAAATCCACGATGATTTGTTATTGGTGTCCTTTGACATATGGTTGAAAACACTGACGTACACACACTACTGACAGAAATTAGCGCCTTATATGGACTGACAAATATTGTATACACACACAGACTAAGCACAGTTTCATATCTTCATATCTAAAAGGTCTTCTTTTGCCAATTGTTACAAATATTTATGATTATTTTGTCAATCAGAGATCTATACAAAGCATCTGTTATATCAAAATGGAATAATGGAAGAAATATTCCCTAATAAATAATTAATATTTTATATGACACACACACACAAACAGCAGAAACACACACCTGTTGGAAGTAGTTATATCCTGCAGTAGACTCATTAGCTCCACCCCCTCAGGACATTCTAACCAATCACATCGCTCTGTAGTCTGCACCTGAAGAAAGCCAGAGAGAGGAAGAACAAAGTGAGTGAGAAGGACTGAAGGTACGGTCACATTAGTCTTCAGTTAAATGGCAGTGGTCCACACTCGACAAAGGATGTGATGGGTCTGACAGAGGTAATAAATAAATACTGAGCAGCGTATGAGAGCGTTGCTGCACTTTGTAGTCTGGCAGAGATAATGTAATATTGTAAAAAAACAAAAGAAACAGGAGATGGCACACTGTTAGAATAATGACTTCCATTTCCAAACACAATGCATCTCTTGTTTCTGTTGGCCAACTGTGCAGATTCACACCGTCAAAGTTGAACAAAAGTGAACTTTGACCTGCAAGTCTGTTAAAGCCAGTCGGAGATCAATACTGAAACAGGAAACACACTTTAGATTTATTTTTTCAATTTTTGTTTAAAACAAGTTGTTTATCCAAACTGACCACCTGATCACCTTGTAAAGTGATATTGGTCCAATCTAAGAGCCAAAAAATCAATATAGCTTACCAACCCTCTACAAGTTACCATTAGTCATCCTGCTAAAGGTCAATAAATGACACTTACGAGTAGCTGAGACAAAAACCCTACACCTCATTGCAGCATGACTTTGTATGATGTTCCCAAGCCTTATAGTCAGGACTGATAAATAAATAAATAACAGTCTACCAGTGGTGTTTATCATCGTCGTCTCAACAAAGCAATACCAGTCATGATGCTCTGCAAACATGCAAGATGAACTTATAATAAGAAACCAATGATGACACATTGGTACATTAGAAATATCATTTTCACATTCTTTATCTTTTCACAGCGCCACTCAAAACAAAACGACATTATAAGAAACACTTTGCAAGTTACCACGACCAACTGCTGAGTGGCATCACACTTGTTTGTCAAAGCCATTTCAAAGTCAATTGATCAAAGAGCTAATTTGCCAAAAATCCAGTTGAATGCGCACACACCCACACAGGTACACACACACCCGCTGTGTTACATTAGTTCTTTTTCACATAAGTCCTTTTATTTTTCCTTCTCTCTGCAGATTCTTGCACTCCTTACTGCTCCTCAGTAGTGGTCATTATTTTGTTGCTCCATGAAGTTATTCTATGATTCTACTGCTGAACTTGTACACCACTCTGGATTTAGACTAAATAGTCAGCTAAAGAGTAGTCCCCTCTCTTCCCTCACTGAATTCCCTTACTTATCATTTGTTTCTTCTCTTTGTCATCCCTGTTTTTATTCCTGTCCCGACATGTCTCCCTACACTATGATGTCTAGGCTCCACACCCACCCAGACTGCTCTGGGTGTGTGTGGGTGTGTGTGTGTGTGTCTGTGCTAGGGATGGGTCTCACTTTAAAAAGGGGTATTTACAGTGATCAATATCAGCCAAATTAAGTCCTGAGTTAAGATCTGATTTAATATTACGGTGACAGTTTGTTGTGGAACAAATGTAATCCAATAAATAATAAAAAGTGTGTTTGCCTGTGTCTCTTTAAGCGTTGTTCAAGGTGTGTGCGTTAGTGAATAATTATGTGTGTGTGCATGTGTGTGTGTGACTGAGTGGATGTGTGTCTGCGTGTTTGGTGAACGTGTTCTCTCTGATCTCCAGTGACATCATCACCTCTGTCTCTGCGGCGACACAGCATGGTTGTTGCTAGGCAACGGGGTTAGAAGGAGACAAAGACACTCCCCTCACTCGCTTACTTTTTTCACAAATACACACTTCGCCTTCCCCATTAGGGTGAGGGGACATTTATGTGTGCCTGCCGACCAACCACTACACACACACACACACACACACTATTTATCATCCCTTCTTCATCCCTGCTCTCCACCACGTCTTCGCCCTCTCCTCCCCCTGCCTTCATGCTCCTCTCTCCCCATCACCTGACCAACACCATGACTACATAATACTGAACTCAAAGTCAGATGAGAGGCACATAGACAGACAGACAGAAGAGAACAGACACAGATTCAGACATGTTGCCTCTCAGAAAGACAGCGCAGGGCTGCCATAATAGATATTAACTTCAAACAAATGACAATGTACCTGACAGCATAACTGTAATACTTGGTCAGGCATGGGGAAAATGTCTTGATGAAATTGAAAACTAGAATGTGTTTTTTTAGCTCAATTCAAGGCCAAACTGGAAGCACTGCAACTGAGGGATCGATTGACTGAAGTGTAGTGTGTGAACTCAATTTACACAAAATTCTACATATTAATAAACAATATTTCTGTTGGACATGTTGACTTTACAGTTTTACAGGGTTTCATATGTGAAAGGGGCTGGAGAAATACATAAGTTATGATTCATATTAAGGGACCAATCACTGAACACAATCAATTCTGTGTTGCCCGAGGAAGACTACTATGTTTAAAAAACGTTGTACACTGACAAATCAAACTGCTTTAAAAGAAATCATAAATGCTTATTTATCTGACAACTTCTTATGAATTCCTTTTCATTTAATTAGCATTCCCCTTTAAGTCTTTCCAAGTTCTGTGTGTTGAAAAAAAAAAGTCAAGTTGAAAATGTCACAAATTCAGACTTGATTCATTCTCCCTCTCTCCTCCTTTGCAGTTTCCAAGCTATTAGCAGGATCTTTGATTGAGATTAACGGAGCCCCGAAATCAATGAAAGATAATTAAAAAGCCTTTGTTAAAGGGCAGGCACTTGTCTGAGTGTGTAGGTGTGTGTTTGAGACTGTGAGTCATTGTGTTTCTGTGACGGTATATCTGTGAAAAAGTGTAATTTGTGGATAATGAATGGCTGTTGCATTCTTTCAATGTGCACATTGTTCTCTGCAAATTGATAATGAGATTCAAGAAAACGTAACTTAGCAAACGGTTATAAAGATGTTGATTTCAGTTTTTCTTTGAAACTTGAAAACAGTTTCTTTAAAACTTTAGTTATTGGACTCCAATGGAAAAAAGCACAAGATGGGGGGAAAGTATTGTAACAGTTCTCTGAGGGAACTTTTTAAAAAATCTTTTAAATTAACTAATGTGCAATGAGTCGAATGACTAATTGTGCAGAATGGTAGATGGGCATTTTTTGGCAAATAAATTAGTTCTGCTCCGAGCACTGAGCTGCTTAGTGACTCATCTACTAGCTATGAGGAAATGGCTGAAACACACACACAGTTTTGTGTGTGTTGCTCAGGGTGGTGAGCAGGATCGAGAAAAAAAACCTTAATGTTACCGTAGCTGTTAGCACAGGGGGACAACAGACAGACAGAAAAAGAGAAAGAGGTAAGTCTGTGAGCTTGTGTGTGACGGAGTTTGTGTGTGGGTGGTTCAGGTGGCTGGAACTAATTAGTGAGAGGAATCAAAAATACACACACACTCTTGCACACACGCAAACTCTCTCTTTCCCACACACACACTACAAATGTAGGGTAGCTTCCAGGCACAGCCTTCAGTCAGATCATATGATCTCAGGGTGACAGCTGACCTTGTGTCCCACGTGCAAAAACTATTTCATGACCCTGCGGCCAAGCCAAAACATTAGGAATGCATTTTACATAATTCATAGGGGTCTGCAGAAAAGTCTGCCAATTTTCAAACTGGTTATGTTGACTTTTTATACGATGTATTTTCACTGGACTGCCCTCACCAACCCTGCCTCTCTTTTTACCTCGCTGTTCAAATTAACAATTCTGCAAAACCCTGGATTCATTCATAATTCCTTTTTTAAACATCCAATGTCAACATTTTTTAAATAACTTATTCCTAAAGTATCTGTACCATGACAACTTAAGCATGGTTACATTTAGGTTACCAAAACTCCCTGTGTAAGGATAGAGAAATGCTGCCATCATGGTTAAAAAAAAGTGAGCATTAATTTCTAACTGTTGGCCTGAGAAATTATGCAAACCCTGGTTGTAAAAAAGCCACGCCCTGACTTGTCAGCTAGTGCTTCCTACATTGTCACTGAGTATGGGCACTGGGCGTAAATCTTGTACCACAGAATCATCCAATATGAATTTATTTCCTAGGAGAGCTAGGCTGCAGAATGTATACCAAATATGTTGTTTGACTGCTTCACAAATGGCTTTGTCTAATGTGGTATGAGTCTCTGATCAATATTTTACTGGCAGTTTAGTTAACTTTCAGATTGGCTTTTTAATTCAAATGAATGAGCAGGCCTGACAATTAAAATTCTCAGTCAAATTACAGTACGCCTTTATATAATTTCTATCTGAACTAGTGAATTGTTACAGTGTTGTTTTATTGTTGTGTGAGTCTATCAGGGCAAGAAACTGCCACCTTGTTAAAACCTGCCTAATTGTGGTGAATGTTCGCTGCTTCAGTTTTCTCCATGTAACTACATGGATCTGATGTTATTCAGCACATTTGGGGAGTAGAAGCTTCACTAAATCTCCACCTGCTTTACTGCAGTGTGCTCTCCTACAAGTCAGACGAGTCTTTGGCCTGTACTACAAATCATTTTGACTATCAGACAAAATTGGACAGATACTCAAACAGAGAGTGACAGGCAGATACAAACCAACACTTTTTCTTCCTCTCTGTCTTGCTCCCTCTGTCAGTCTAGTTCTGGCTAAACTACACTCTATTTTCAGAACAGCGGCACAGCAGGGCTGTCTGTGTGTGCGTGTGTGTGTGTGTGTGTGTGTCTGCACTGAGTCTGTTTTTATTATTTCAATATTTTCATTCTGCAGTTAATATTTCAACTCCCAAAATACAAACAAACACAGATTCCTGAATCATACAGAGATATTACAGAGATACATATTTCAGTGCATGACCCATACTGGCACCTGAAAAGGGACACACGGAGCACAAATTGATATCTGATAAAATGTCACACCAGCAATATTGACATGTGTGTGACATTTCTATGCAAGTGCATAGATGTTGGTCTGTTTCCGTCTGTGTGTGCGTCTGCATGCCTAAATGTGCACTGTACTCACCAGTCGTTTGATGATCCTAAGTGTTGTGCGTTGGATTCGGGGGGGCCCGGTGTGCATGTGTGTGCGCAGCACGTGTGAAAAGCTTCGCAAACAGGAAGGTGACAGGCAGTCATAACCCTCTCCTCCATACAGCTGGACCAGTAGGGACAGACACTGAATACACTCCTCCCAAACCTCCTGGTTTTCAGTGGACAGCTACAAGGAAAGAAAATCAGTTAAAAAATAGAACAATGAAATAACTCCACGTACCATGTTTCTATTTACGTTACTGTGGTTCCTATGAGCCATGGGCTGAAATAAAGTAAAGTGATTCCCCTTCCTCTTCTTGGTGTACTTACAGTACGTATCATAAATAAAATATTTGAAATAGAAAGATGAAATGAATTCAAACAATTAAGTCATATTTTCACACACACAGGTTAGCGTATTAAAGCACACATTCAAGAGAAAATGTTGTTGCTTTGTAATTCTAATTGATAGAAACTTTCACACAAACAATTATAGTTATTTACTGTATTTGGATATATCAATTTATTTGGAGGCAATATCAAGTAAATATAGAAAAATGTTACACTGAAGAATCCAGGATCAATGTTCACTCTAACCCGTGAGCATCTTAGCAAGATTACTACTGGTAACTGACCCCTTGCCAAATCCATTAACTTAATGCACTGAGTAGATCATCATACTTTACCATGCATCAATAATTAGCCCACTACTCTTTAGAACTGTATTCTTTTAACACAAGCAAGTTTTGCCGTTTTAATGATATTAGATTCAGGGATCATATTGATGCTGCTGCTCTCTCTATCCCACTAATCTCCCATGGGGCAAAGGGGCAGCGCAGAGGCCAGGGGTGTGTCAGCTGCCCCCCCACCCCCCACCCTCTCATACACAACCACTCACACTGACGCCCACCCAACACTCAATGTGTCAAGTATAAGTAAAAACCTCTATTGGGTCCCTTGAGACCTCTCCTCCTCCTCCCACTTTCCTACCCTGATCAGCACCTACTGCATTTCTACATTTCTCTCAGTAGAAAGGCCAAGATTGTGACCACCCTGTTTTTCAGATTACATCACTTTCTGTGCTGGTACTTGCAGATGTAAGAGCCTCTTCTGCAGATTTCTGGAGTTAATATTTGTAATAACTATAGTGTAATTACTTCATTAAACTAGAATAGAAATATCAAACAGACAGGCAATGTGCAAGGAGCATACTGCATTTATCTAACAATCCTACACTGAAATCACATGTAGCATAGTCAGTACGTTTGCAGAAAACAATGTAACCTGTAACTTGGCTACTTTAACAGAACTGGTTGAAGGAATTAGACAGAGGACACAGAGTCCAACCATTTTACTTGTCTCTTTGAAAATAGTTTACTGCTTGATTAACTTCATTACCACAACAGAGATATACACACTGCTTTGGAAAACAGCTAACAAGCTTGATCAGTAGTGTTGCTCTTTACAGTGCAGTCAGACATCGGAGTAGGTTTGAGAATTGACATATTTAGTCTAAGAGGAAGCTGTAGATGTTACTGTAACAGTGGAAGATGGTTTTACTGGTTTTAATAGATTCATCAGATGTTAGTGAAAATGTGTCTAATTTTACAGAATTGGTGTCGTTCCCTTATGAAATCACTGTTTTACCTTTAGATGAAAAGTTATTTACCTACTAAAACAGCACTTAGGTTAAGATCAAACTAGTTTGTTATAAACAGTTCAAAATAATTTGTGGGACCAACTGGGATATGATAAAGCTTATAAAATCTCACTGACACACACTCACAGGTGTATGATGGAAGTGACTGTTCTGGGCATTAGCAGCTGGGGGAAAAGTGCTGCATAGGGTGTTGTTTTCAATGTAAGCAGTTGATTTAGAACTAGAGATCTTTATCTTGTATCAGTACATGTATTTTTTACTTGTATCACTCAGCCTGCTAACTAATACAAGTATTACTCACAATTATACCCAGAGACTGACACTGACATACCCTGACACAACATAAAGAAACACATAACCAGATCAGTCTCTCTCTCTCTCTCTCACACACACACAGACACTTCCTCGCATAAATAAGCATACATACACATTTTGTCTCGCTGTATCAGGCATACATTTAGACATACAGTACACAAACATGCATGCAGGAGCAAACAGAAAATATTTATGTATGCATGCAAGGCATTTACACGCGTGTGCACACACACATACACAGGCTCTGTGAGTGTTTGTCTCACCATGTGAATGAGGTGTGTGCTGAGTTGGCTCAGGGGTCGGTTTTCCAGGAGCAGCTTCTCTGCTGCCTCCATCACTACTGCTGGACAAGATAGCCTCTGGCTCTACACACACACACACACACACACACACACACGTTAAATCATTTATAGAGATTTGACAGTCAATAATGATGGATCCAGAGACCTGCCAAGACAGATTCTGACAGACTGAGACAGACAGAGAAAGACACTGATAAATAGACTAAAAGAGGAAATAGTTTTTCTGCATATGTTGTGTTATTTTAACCCTTCTTTAACATAAGATGTGTTCACGACAACACAGATTGAACAATTTTCTTTATTTGTCACATCAAGTCCTTTTTGCATCTCATTAAGACTTCGGTCTTCTCACCTCCTCCTTTTTTTTCTGTCCCCCTTCAATAGCACCTCTGTCCCTCACTTTGGCTTATTTTAGTTCAGTTCATGCCTATAGTGGAACTTCAGGCCAATTAGCGGTGGAATAATGTGATTAATACTGTCACATATTTTCTCTCTCTCTTTCCCAAAGTCAGTTCTTCTCTGTTATGCTTTTTCTTCTGTAGTATATATAATCTCTGACTCTCTTTCCTCTTGACCAACGGAGTAATAGTTTGGGGAGAGTGGTCTAGTCACGTCCTCTCTCCTTATCAGACCTTATTACCCAAATGAATTTGGTTTGGGCAGAAGTTTTCTTTTTAATGAGCTTTGCATTTCCCACAGAATTGATTTCCGCTGCACATTCTGCTTGCTCCCTTTTCCATCTCTGTCTCTCCTTCTATCTCTCCATCCTTCCCTCTCCCGCTTCTGTCCTTCTCTCTTCCACCCAGTCTTTTACCCTGCCTCCCCTTTAGTCCCCCCACCCCCCTATCCATGCATTAATATGTATGCGTTGGGCTGGGGTGCACGTATGGGGAGATGGGGGCTGGTGTGTGTATGTGAGCGTATGTGAGTGTGTGTCTGTGTGTGTAGGGAGGCAAGCTGAGGACAAAGCCAGTGGTGATAATGAGGCCGCAGGGACATAGCCAGACAGGCCCCTCTGTGTATGCTTGTGAGTATGAGTGAGTGTGTGTGTGTGTGTGTGTGTGTGTGTGTGTGTGTGTCCCACGGACTCGGGACCTCATCCGCTTTCTCCTGAGTCCACAACTTCAATATTGCAGTTGCTTAAACCTGCTAGCTTCCATTGCACACATTAATGGACCCCCACACACACACACACACACACACACACACACACACACACACACACACACACGCCTTTAGGGACATGATACAAGGGAAACGTTTTGAGGGAGCTGACTTTGTGATTCTGTGCTCAACAGAGATGAAACTGGTAAATAGTGAATCAATGTGGGAAATGCACCAGCCTATAAAGACCAATGTAACATGATATAGCAAAACAAGTGACACATGGCTAACAACCATTTAAAAAACATTAAAAAATACAAGACAAGTCATTATGGATGTTTAAGGATTTCTTTGCAAGGACTGTAGCAGCGCTGTGATTTTTATTAGTATATAATATTGAAGTTATAACTTGAAGCTTTGTAACTTGCAAGGTGAGGTGAGGAGGCTTGCATTTAGATTGTTAAGTTACTCAAAGAGCCTCAATTTGTTTCCTTTTGAGAATATTTTGTTCTTACATTACCCAATACAACAGTCACTGTAGTAGCGACTGCAAGCAACTGACCATAATCTATGTTACTGGGGTAGGGCATACTTTGAAATACAGGTCTAATACATTTAAGAACTGAATGATTGTGCTAGAGGTTACAATGTTTTTCAGTGCATTTTCTGATGTGTTTCATGTCTTGCTCAAAGGCAGCATGGTGACTGTTGTCAGAGAGAGGGCAGTGACTTTCTTGTTCTCATTAGCTGTGTTTGAGTGTTCATACCTGCAGTGCAGAGCGGACTACAGCAGATGTTTGTTTTAGGATGTTGTGAAGCAGTTCCAGAAGGGCTTGCAACACAAGATGGCTGATCTTCCTCCCAGCATGCCCCTCTCCATCCAGGTGGACTAGTGCAGCTTCTGCGAGGGTGCTCACCACCACCTCTATTAGGCCTGTGCAGTAGAAGAAAAGTAATTGGATACAGTTACTGGATTTTTGGATACAATGACTTGTTAGTAACAAAACTTTTTACACTCTGGTGTAAACATAGCACAGGTAACATGTCTCTCCATTGTCATGATGAAATATCAAATTTACAAAAAATATCAGTTTGCTCACAAGCTCATTAATTCATTAATGTGAACTCACATCATAGATTGTAACCAAACCAACCAACCTAACTCTACATTCCAAACAACCAACACACCTCCTTCTCTCTCCTACATGTATGTCGGAAGTATAAAACATAAGAGTATACGTGAGCCTGACTTGAGTAAATATCTGTAGCTGCAGGCTCTGGTTCGACTCCACAGTGGATTGATAGCTCCTGCACATCATGAGGGACACTCTCCCTCTTAAGTCGATTAGCATTACATTGTCACCAATTTGCCCAGCAGAGAAAAATAGCTGAATTTGACATTTAACTATTTAAACAGAACTCGAAGCTGTGCGGCTTGAATTCATCTGTGAAAATCTGATAGTATCAACACACTCGAGTCCACAGAATGGTAACACAAACAGCAACAACAAAAGACAACTCAATTTAGATGCTCATCTAAAAATACATTGTTCTTCTCTTCGTATCTCTTTTTCTTCCCTCTCACCTCACTCTATCCCCTTCAGAAAACTGTCCAATGTAGAACATGTTGTGAAGCTGCTAACCCTTGCTAAACCATGAATAAATAGCTCTTACTAAAGTGCAAAACCATGTTCCTTTGCTCATTAAATTTAACATCACACATAAGATACTCTGCATTTTGCAGCTCGATCTGTGCAACACATCTCTGTGTGTAAGTGAAGACTGGATAGATTAGGCCCTGACTATGTTGACATGTCACATGTCCCAGTAAATATACACTGTGCCTATGTCCAAAGTTTTACTTGATTTATATTTCTGTGCACAAAAAAGTAACAGTTAAATAACAAATGAATTAAATCACTGTCTTCACTTGGGAAAATACACCCAGTGTTATTTTCTATTCCAACAGATCTTTATTTAGAATGTAGACGTTGTGTGTGTTTATTTTTGTGAGTGAAAGTGCAACACTGCAGACACTAGAAAGCTATTAAGCTAGCCTGCTGTCAGTGAGATGTTCTGTTGCTTTGTCATGCCTCATAATTAAATAAACAGACTGCTCTACTTTGGACTGTTCAGTCAAAGACCTCTTCTGCTGTTAATGTGATCCGACAATGCAGTCCTGTTCAGATGAAAACTCTGTTCTAGATAGTTGCTCATGTATGTTAATATTATTCTGTTATTATCAATTGAGAATAGCTGCCATCACTATACACAGCCATCTTTACCAAATCACGAAGAAATAAAAAAAAAACTTCTATCGAATAAATTCTTGAAACTTTCCCGATATTTTAGTCACTTATCAACCAGGCTTTATAGCTGCATAATTAATGAAAACTAAAATTACTCTTTGATTGTCTAACTAAACATTTAAAGCATATGCTCATATTGGGAATATACATAGCACAGACTGTGCTTGTAACTGGTGATGATATAGACTATTAGGATATAAAAATAGTCTTAATTTTCATTGCTATAATAATCTGCTACAGTTTTATGTAGACAAAACAGCACTAAACAGGCCAATATGGCCAATATGTAGGTTTCTATGCTTCCACTCTATACACATTCTACCATGACTAGGTTGACAGGACACATTTCCAAAAAGTTACAGCACAGTAGAATCCTTAAAAATATCTACAATTAATCCGCAAAGGTCACATTACGCATTGATTTCAAATGGGCTACAAAGACTAAGAAAACATCTATTGGAAGGGGAGGTTTACAAAAGGGCTGAGAAAGTAGTTAAAGCTGGAAATTAGAAAGGGAATTTGAAGCATACCCAACATTATTTCCAAATGCATCTAGTGTTTTCAATCTTTAGTCACACACTGGCAGTACTCTGTGACTTGTCAAAGCACCTGGCGAAATTGATTTTCTCATGGTGTCACTGTATTTTGATTAGACCAGCTGTTCCATCCAAACAAAACACGTCTGATCACAGACCAAAAACACAAATCACTCGCATATCTTTTTTTAGGGGATAAAACTGCTATATATTTGGTGAGTCACAGTAAACACACTAGGACTATGTGAGATCATAGATTTGACAACTGAGGACCATACTTGTTCTTAGTACAATGCCACTCATGCATTTACAGATTAAAGCTCAATGATATGAATAAACAAATTACTTCAACCAGAAGAGACATTTAGAGCCACATCAATACTACAAAAGGAATCTGACTACAGCAACAATGCCAGCAAAGCAGAGTATGTTCTTCATCATATAGTATCACAGCCACTGTATTGATCTCAACAGGTACTTCATAAGAGTATCATAACGATACTTCATGTTTGTGCAATGTGATCCAGTCTTACCTTGGTTTGGCTCCTTTCTGGTATTTAGGCAGAGCTATACATCAGAAATTGCTAGTTGAAAGGTTGCGCGCGCGCACGCACACACGCACGCACACACACACACACACACACAGGCTTTTACTGTGGATGTCTTTTGCAGGTACATATACAATGTTGGACGTGTATGCATCTCTTCCACATTGTGTGTGAGGTGAGGACATAACTAAGGGTAATCATAGGGATAGCAACTTCATTATGTCAATGCTAACAAGTACATTTTTAAAATGTCACATATGTACTTGCTCATTTTAAGACTGGATGAGTAATTTATGAGTGAAAACCAGAAAATCTGTCCTATTTTGGAGTTTGGACTTTAACTAGGTTAAAAATAGACATTCTACAATGCTTTGCAGTATCATCTATTTATACACCACTGTAAAATTAGTTCTATTGGGAATCAACAGGATGGATGGCTCAGAGCATTACTGTCTAAGCAAATTAATTCTGGGGACAGAAAAACCTCTACTAAACTGATAACATATGACTAATGGATAATGTTTCAGTTCATTTAAATAAAGTTTAATTAAAGGGTGTACATGGTTTCAATAATGTGATTTTCCCCAATAATGTATGTATTATCTGGGTTAAAGGAGGTCTTCTTAAAGGATAGAGTGAAGCATAGCATGGTCAAATCATGTCATGTGTGTGCTTGATGGGCTTACTGAATACCTAAGTGCAAATGATTTCATTCTCCATATTGATGTGATGTGATGTGATTTTGGTCCCACCATATGACTAATAGACGTGACCCTTACCACCGTATTCTGTAGTGCACTCAGTATTAAGCATTCATGCATTGGTCAAGAACACAACCTGACTGAATCTACAAGAGAGCAGACAGCCAGCAGCAAAACTGTCACTAAAAATTTGCATTCTACTTAAAACAAAATGTGCCAAAATAGGCAAATGACAAAACAGGTTGCTTGTCAATGCCTACCAAAATGTCCCATATGACTGTTCCAAAGATAACTTTAGCCTTTTGTGATCTACCACCCCTAAAGTTAAGGTCTAGTTAAGTTTAGGCAACTAAAACTGAAGAGTTATTAGTTAAAGAATGTGGTCAGGTTTAAAGTTAGGAAAAGATCACCACATTGCCACATATTTAAATATGTAAATATCTGATATGTTATGATTGTTTATTCACACTGGGATACTGTTCTTCGTAAAACAAAATACTGTAATATTACAAATCTTTATAAATCAATAACTTTTCACAGGTATCCACGGACTGCAATGCAAACTGCACAGGTATCAATGCAATCTATTCACAGCATAAGCTTACATTTACTGTCAAAAGTGTCTTATTGATTGCCATTATGTAGAATTGTCAATCCAATGATCTCTTGTGTGCTTGCTAATATGAAAATATTAATATGGAAGACAGATCTTTGCGGTATAAATTATGCCTGGGGGCATTCTTATTGATTGGACACATATGGACACGGTAGAACCATTATAGAATTTTTTAGACACCGTTTGGGGAAATTAACCCAAACCTGAATCAATTTCAAATGGCAATTTATAGATGCAAGTTCCACAGAAACTAGATAACACTGGCACAGAGGCAATTACCTAAAAAATTCCTCTGAGCTTCCCACAGAAGGTCAAGAGAAATAACAAGGATTGGTGGTGGATCAAACCCAGAGAGGAACCTCAAAGACCTTTAAGGATTCTGAAGACACATGGAGCCCCTGAAGACTTCTTTAATTAATTACAAGCATGCTTTAATTAACTGACACCTTGTCAGCACTTCAGCCTAAGACCAAACTCAGGATGCGAACATTTGTAAATTTCTGCTGCTCTACATGCTCTAGATTTGTCCATTTCCTTATCAAATCTATGTGCTTACAAAATGAGTCTCAAACTCACTCTCCGTAGAGAAGCTCTAGGCTTCATATCTTTATACAATCAGATTACAACCAAGACTTTATACATTAGTCTGCTACATGTTCACAAATTACAACTGAGCCATCCACAATCAAGAACTTTGTTTAGGATACGTCTTTTAGTCCCCCATCAAGTTATTCTTCCCCTCCCGCCTCTCACCATCTCTCCCTATATCAAATTGTCACTCACTTCAACCTCAAATTTTCTCCTCTATCATCTCACGCCTTCTCTCTGTCTCCTCACCCAAATGCACCACATTCTCTCTCTGTGTATCCCATTCTTCCTTTCTGTCACCTCTCTGCTACCCTTTTTACCTCCCATTTTGCTTTCCTGGCTTATCATCTTTTCCCTCTCTCCTCACTCTCATGCTTTTTTGCCATCTTCTTTTTCTTTCTGTTGTTCTGTTCTCCCTCCCTATCTCTGCCTTTCTCTCTCTTTGCTCCCTCTGTCTTCATTCCCCAGGGGGTATTATCTCAGTCGGAGGCAAATCTGCCCAATTATAAACCTCATCTCCTCTCTCTCTCTTACACACACACACTCACATAAATACACACACACACACACTGGGTGCTCCTGCATCCACCGCCCCCCACATACACACACATCTCCTCTCAGTCTCCCACATACTCAGAAGCATAAGCACAAATACATTCACACAAGCACAAAAAAAAAACACCTCCCTATTTTGCTCTTCTTCACTGTCTATTTCATTGCCTCCCAACACACACACTCACACAGACAAACACACACACACACACACGCTCACACACCACCCTTCCCCTCCTCTCTCTGTCACACCTTAAAAAGCCAATTATACACGCTTCCTCCCTTCTCTCCCTCTCCCTTCTTTCTTGCCATCGCCACACTGATCTGGAGCGAACCACAACTAAAAGAAGGGAGAAAGAGGAGAGGAGAAGATAGCAGAGGAGCCCAAAATAGAGGATAGGGGAGAAGGTAAAATTGGGAACAGAGGAAAGGAAGGAGAAGATATGATGGGGCAAGATGTGAGCTGAGTAGATTGGAAAAGTAGGTGGTAGGAGAAGAGGAAAAGGAGGGACAAGAGGGGGAGAACAAGTTAATACGGCAAAGGGCAACAGAGTAAGCAAAAGGAGAGGAGAGGAGAGGAGAGGAGAGGGAGATAGCGTTAATTGCCCGGCCAGTATTAGTGCTGGGTTGACAGTTTCTTGTTGAGAAGAGAGCTGATTGGACGATAATGATGCTGACTACTGATCTGCCGCACTGCTGACCCAATGGAAATGCAGGGAGAGGAAGGGGTGATAATGGTGGTGGTTTTGGGGAGGCAGGGGGTGCAGAGGAAAAGATGGATAGACAGAATGAGACACAAAATGATGAGTGAAAGAGAGAGACAGAGACAGAAATTAACACAGTCCTAAATAGAAATTTGAGAAAGCAAGTATTATTGTGTTGCATTTTCATTGCTGCTGAGAGTTGCAATTACAGCATGAACTGTGTGTCCTGAAACACGCACACACACACACACACAGTGTTTGTAAATGTTTTTTGCAAACATCTTTAATTTCATTCATTCTCTAATGCTAGATTTAGACTGCATCCCTACATGCCTGAGCTTTGTGCCTTACTATCCCTTCCTTCTAATTAAAGTCCTAATCCCAAACTAGCTCTTGGGTGCTAAAATAGGCCTAAAATTACCTAACTTCTAAAAAATGTCCTCACTCCAAGAGGACACACACCCTCCTGGATCCACTGGAATCACTTGCAATCGACAGAAAATTCTAATATTATTGAGTTTCACCATAGCTGAAGGACAAAAAACATTGCCTCTGCCTCATGCACATGCGCGCACACACACACACGCACACACACACACACACACACAGTCAAGGTTGTTGACCTGCACAAGCATTATGCTGCAGCAGAACAGCAGGCTGGGGAAAACAAGATGTCAACAAGTAACATGACAATAACTAATGCTAGCAGAGTGGATACATGATACCAACACACTGTGCAGTAGGATCAATGACAGATGGGCCTCTAGGACTCACTTAACTCGCTCACTATAATAGTACTAGTGTATGAGACATTACAAAACAGGAACAGTTGAGAAGAATAATAGAAAGGTTTTTTTTTCAAAGCAGAGAAAAGTTAAATCTTCCCTCTCCCCATACATACTGATGCAGACATACTGTACCTTGTTGGTATAGGGGCTCCAGGTCCAAGACTGTGTCTCCACTAAGATTACACAGCAAGGCGACTGCATTCTGGACCATCCCACTGGTAACATTACTACTGTTAGCCTAAAGAAAGTAAGTGGAAGAGAGATAGGATAACTAGGTTACAGGTCAGCTAACAACATCTTGTATTTCATAATTAGTCCACAGTCAAAGGTTTTCTTTACTAAAATCAAACTGAATGTGATGACTTGAGATGGATAATGTAAATAGAAGTAAGGTAGTGGACTTCCACACACAATGAGTACAGTTTATCGAAGAAGCCATAGACTTTCATCACACCTTAAACTCACAACACAATAAACAGCACTCCTATCCTTAAGACGATGAGTGCGGGAGGGAAGGACTGTTAATCTTCCCGGTTACTTTTAAAGTTTTCTGTCAACGTGTGTGTGTGTGTGTGTGTGTGTGTGTGTGTGTATATGTGTGCCCTTGTGGGGCACAAGACATTAACAAGAGTTAATGACTTGTTTTAAAAACACAAACACACCATTATTGACCACAATCAACCTTTGAATCTGTTTTGAGAACATAAATCTTTCAGCATATTGAACTTATCAAAAACCTACATACTTGCACACAAACCCAGACCCAAAATTGGAAGCTTTAGTTCCAAATTATCAACCCCCACACGTTTATCCGTTTCTGGAACCTTTACTTATACAGAGTAAGTTGCCTAAATACTATATGTCTTATGAGCTTCAGTGATGCAGTTAGAGGTTTTAGGCCTTCTGCCCAGTGCTGCCCCTAGAGGCTTGCACCATGAATGTATTAAGAGAGCTGGACACGATGTGGCAAAGTCAGCCTTGCTGTGAATTTGTCCCAAGGGCCAACTGCAACCCAGGCATCAGTTTTTCCCAAAGCTTTCACTTTCTTTTCACTTGTTTTCCAGTTCAGTAGGTCTCCAGTTTATCGGACGTAAGTCTTCTTGTTACTACTGAATTATCAGTGAAGCTACTATATAATAATAAGCATGTTTCCCATGTTTTATGGACTGAACTGTCAATGATTTTCCCTGTTAAAATGAGTTTTTCCCTCATTTGAATCAAGGGTCTAAGGACAGAGGGTGTTGTATGCTGTACAGACTGTAAAGCCCATTGAGGCAAATTGTGATTTGTGATATTGGGCTATATAATTAAAATTGACTTGACCGTTGTCACCTAAAATAAGCTATTTCAAATGTTCTTTTTGTTGTTATTACAGGTCAGTTTTGTACTATGTAACATATTTGACCAGTGTTCATGACATTTCTATTGCCAGAAACACAGCAATATTGCCAAATATTTCTTCACATGGGAAACACAGAGAAGAATTAGATGTTCTATCTGAGAAGAATCAAACGTTTTACCTATTGAGCACAATGTTGAGCAAAGGATCGAATAAATTCTGTCTATTAGAGGATGGTGTAATTGTGACCTGTGATAATGGATTGGTTTTGAAGAGAAACAAGGAGCAAGGCTGTAGTCCCCACTTTCCTCTTACTCCTATCTCCTTAACCTCTCCCTTCTCCTCCTTTGCTTTTCCTCCCCTTACTCTCTTCTTCTTCTCTTTCTCCTCCTTACAGAATCTTCTGTCCTTCCTCCTACAGTAATTCACTTCTCCTTCTCTCCTGCCCTCATTTCACTATTTGATCCTGTCAGAGATTCACCAGCTCTGCCTGCGGGGTCTGTGCGCATCAGTGTGATCTGAGTACAGGCTGATAAGTCTGGCTGGTGTTCATCATGCGCAGTAGCCTGAGGCTGAAGACAACGACATCAATTCACACCTAGGACAACTTGCCTGTCAGTAACAACAAATGACAAAGCTAATTTATTTTGATCTTTATGGACTAATAAGCCGTGAAGGACTATCCTGTACATCACTGAAAGCATAAACCTGACAAAGAGCAATATGAACCAAAGTGAATTTAAACTTAGTCACTCACTGTCCTGCACCTTAACTCATAGAGCATTCAACATGTATTCGTGGTGTATCTACACAATGTACAGTATAACTGAGGCAGGATTTGTAAAAGTATTTGACTGCAACCCACTCTGATCAGTCTTCTGCCTCCTCAGGCACAGCAACCAACCAGTTAAAGAACCATGGTCTCGCCAGCTTCCTGAAGTCCTTTCATGTCTGAAGCAGAACTACTTCATCATCTAGACAAATACAATTAGGTGAGTTTCTCCATGACAAGTGTGATCACCAGTGACAGGTGTAATCAATCCCGATCACAGTGTTTCAGGCAGCATAAATCAATCCGAACGTGAGCAATACAGACAGCACTAATGGATCCTGACATGAATGGTTCAGACAGGAGTAAACAATCAGGAGAGGAGTTAATCAGGCTGTTGGATAACAGTATTTAACATTCTGCATCAGCTAGTCGGGGCTGGACAGGCAGCCATGCAGAACACTGATTATTTAATGAGTATGTGTGAGAGAGAGAGAGAGAGAGAGAGAGAGGGTGAGAGAGTGTGTGCTTGTGTGTGTGTAAACCATAAATTGTTTGCTGCAGCAAGTGTTTTGGTTTGCTGAAAGCAGATTGTACTGTATGTGTTTGTGTTCGTTAGATTGTGCGTATGCAAAAAGGGTCAGGTGAAATAAATTGTTTACTGGAAACATTGTTATGCTTCGTTGATAACAGACAAGTGCTGTGCTTTTGTGTGGGATCTTAATAGTGGAGTTCATATTCTCACTCTATTAACCCTTTCTCCTCTCTATGGCTGACCTGCCAGTCAATTACACCAGCCCTCTAATAGGTCAACACCACTCAGACTAATTTACATAAATACATCTATATGGGTTAGATGGAGCGAGTGAGAGAGGAAACAGAAGGAAGGAGGCAGAATACAACTGAGCTGTAATAAAATACAGCGGAAGTGCCATAAAATAATACAGATTGTGATAACTGGGTTGGATTAGCTGATTAAGTTAAGTATTTAACAGACTGACTGATTCACTGACTGACTGAATGACCAAGTAATTTGCTGAATGGCTGAATGATAATTGATTAATTGATTAAGTGAGATTGGTTTCTTACCATAATGAGTTGAAAGACCGTTGGTAGGATCCTACTGTGTTTGATCAACCTGAAAAGGAAAGAAAAAAATACATATTGGAGCAGAGGTAGAAAGGCGAGGATGAGAAATTAATTTAATTTAGAGGCAATTCACCGCACTGTTCACACATGCACACACACACACACACGCTGGGCTGTTTCATCTTCATTAAGGTAGGAGTTCCGCTACAACGACTCCTGTCTGGTACCAGTGGAATTGGGGAGAGAAGAGAGACGAAAACAGAAGACACGATGAGAGCAGATGAAGTGAGAGGAGGTGAGAGAGGAGAGGGAAAGATACAGAGAAGAGGAGATGAGAGTTAAGGCAAAGATGAAGTAAGAGGAAATTGGCGAAGAGGAGAAAGGAAGGGTAAGATAAGAGGAGAGGGGAGAAGATTTGGGAAGAGAAGATGTGAAAACAAAAAAGTGATGTGGATGAATCCACATTGGAAAAACTAAGAGAAAAGCTGAGAGAGTAGAAGAGAGAGGGAGAGAGAGAGAGATGGATGTCTATATTAGCAATGACATTCTGTCTACTTACTGATTAAGGTTCTTTGATTTGCAACCACTTACTGTGTGGTTGGAGTGTCAACATACATACGCACACACACCTTGTGTATGTGTGTGTGTTTGTGTGCATTAGAAAGTAAGAAAGCATTCAGGCTGAAATGGGAACAAAGCCAGCTGAAGTCAGACTGGTGTTAATATGCTGAAGGTAACAAAGCCCGACCACTGATTTAAAAATCTGTCTTCATTTTAACTATGATTTATAGCTTGTCTGGCAGGCATCAGACCACTTATGGAAATCTTTATTTAAACAAGCTGATTCAACAGTGTCTATCATTTTCTATGGACTTTTCAGCAGCAAACATTGCGTTCCACCTCTGAACAGGGACTGAACTTTAGTTAATGTGATGTTCTTGGAGCCATCTTAGAATGATGGTATATCAACTGGGAGGCTGTCTTTATTTAATAAAAGTTAGATGTTCCGGTAGAAATGCATCTGGTCAGCCAAAAAGTGTAATAAATTGCCATCAAAGGGTGTAAACAAGTGCTCACAACTTTTTCCCTTTTTACTGCTTGAATGTTTTTCTTTTACTGGTCAGTTGCCTACTTTATGTTCTATATGTGGGCTGAGATACATTTAGTCTTTTCCTTGTTGCATCTGATTACTTTTGCTGCAGTCCTGCAACCTACTTTTTACACAGAAATCAATACCAGTTTCATTTTATCTTAATGTGTGCTGAGAAAATATTCCCCACACCATTACACCAACTTCTGGGCAAAACCATCAGCATCTGAAAAAGAAACTGCAATTTACAGGACCAAGCAGTAGTTCCAGGCTTCAGGGGGTTATGTATCTAATATTTTCATGCAATAAACCTGCTTCAACATTAGAATTGTTACATTTAATCATTTTTTGGCATATACTGCCATGTATGTTACCTTGAATGAGTCTTTCTATTCTTATATGACATCAGATTAATAAAGATATTTTGACCTACAACGCAGTCATGTAAGGGATGTTTTTTGTTTAATGCCCTATTCTTGAGGTCGGCCATAACTGAGTTGCTGCCATCAGCGCACCACTTCAAATGCATTGAAAAGATGTTTCTTTTTAATTGAACAGTTCCCATCTCCATCATTTATAATGAGAACTCTCACTGTAGGAGCAGGTTGCTTGTAGAAACATGGAGGTGTGGACACTGACTATATCTCTGTAGTAGCTGTTTTTTTACTTGCCATGGTTAATGAATCCAGAGATCAATGATGCACTATATATACTCTGTACCCTATGTTAGGCCATTTATGAAGGGGTAAATGTGTGTGTGTGTGTGTGCGTGCGTGCGCGCGTGTGAGTGTCTGAGTGTGTATGTGTTTGTATTTGTAGATGTGATGGATGGCCTCCCATTAGGTGTGTGACAGGCTGAGAGATGAGAGGACGGGCCAGGCCAGCACGACATGACAAACTGGACCACCTTTAAACTACCTGCCATACATCAATAGACACAAAGCACAACACCAGACACTGAACAAACCAGAGCACAACAGACTGCCTGTAACAGAACAAACACAGATCAGACAACTATTACTGCATTAGTCATACATCAGTATTAGCTTTATAATAGAGAATATAACATCCCAATAAACAACACAATAAAATAAAAACTATCACATTATGGACAAACACTAAGCTAGACTAACCTCTGCTCGACTAGTCATGCAATTCGGCTGTCAGCTACACTTGTAGCTCTAAAGCTTAATCTTGGATGATTTTGAAAGGGCATTGTGGACCTTGTTATTTCAAGTGAAAAGATAATAAACGCCAAAGATAAAGTCAGGAGGTTATATCTTAGCATTTGGAAGTTTTAGTCAAGTATCTACTGTATATCACAAGGCAATGGAAAGGTCTTCCCTAGAGGATGGTCCAATTATTCATAAATGACACACCTTAATGAGTTTCTGTATCATCTAAAGAATATTTTAAAATATTTTTTCATGCATTTATTCACAACAGAGAGCAGCCAAGTAAAACAGGCTGTTACATGCAATTACAGACTTAGCATGTGAAAACGACCACCTTGGTGTTGTTAACACCTAATGATTCCACTTTTCTCTGGCTTAGAGAGACTTAGGACTCCAAATGAAATTGATGGTGTAATGGTTTGCAAGGTTGAGTCTATGTCAAGCTATTAACTAATGATAAAAGAAAAGAAGAATTGTGAGTTGTTTAAGATAGAGATTCTTCTACAATCACAATACAATAGCCAACCAAGTTAAACTAAGAGAAAATACTACCTGATACTTGGTTGATAAGCAGGGCATGTGTGAAAGGGCAAGGCCACATCCACATACATTTGGCAGACAGACATATAAGGACATTGAAGCATACTTGGGCACACACACATGTAACCACACAGCATAAGGTTCTTCAGCTAAAGGTCATAGTAAATGTAGTTGTTTGAAGGTGTGTCTGGGCTGTGATAATGCAGAGAGAAACAGCAGGCTGCCTTCCCAACGTTAATGTCCCCAATTTACCATCTAATTACCGCTCGACCGGCTTCATAGCCACACTTATCTAACCAAGACCCAGGCAATTTAATTTCTGATTGTATAACCGCAGTGATGGAGGGAGAGTTGTGGAGAGAGGGCACAGAGAAAGAGAGAAATGTGGACTAATGTTAATAAATTAGAGATGGTGAGAGAAAGAGAATGAGGGAGATGGAGAAAAAAAAAAGTAAAATATTGTTAATAATGTCAGAGGAAAAAGACAGAGAAAAACAGAGATGTAGAGAGAAGAGTGCTGACACCAATTTGAAAAGTTCACGTCACTCTACTTATGTCAAGAAAAGAAGGGGATGAGGAGAGGTGGAGGAAGAGAAGGATGGAGACGAGAGGGGGTAATATTACTGATAAGAGAAGTAGGGGCATATTCAGCTATGAGGGTGAACTGTGGGAGGATGGGAGGGACGGATGGATGGAGATGGAAGGAGAGTGGGATATTAGTGATAAGAGGTTTGTTGAGTTATTATTGCTGAAGTAGATAAAATAAGTGGATGGAAGAGGGGAAAGAAATGAGGGAAGGACAAAACAGAAGGTTAATAATCATGGTTGTTGTAAATGAATACTTAGTATTGAAAGACGAAACATAGAACTATGGATGAGCTACAATATTTGGCCATGAGACATTTCCATGTCTATGACCACTTTGTGACCCACAAATATTGATAACTGTATAACTGTATTTGTAAGACTAAGTGACCAAAAGGTAACAGCCAACAAAGTTTGAGGATAAATTCTGTATTACTAAGGTAGCAACGACTTTTTGCCATAAAAGGCTCCTGATTCCATAATTTGGCTGATCTACAGCTGAAACAACTGCTTGTGAGGGAAACTGCACCCTTTATCTCCTACTTTTACTCGCCTTCTCTTCGGAACAAGGAGATGATGCATGTCCATTCATGCTCTATCATTAACACTTCACCCTTCTTTCCTTGTCCCCCACCCTTTGTCAACATTTTCTCTCCGTCCCAATGTTACCCTTTTCTCCATACATCTAAATCAATCTCCATGCCATCTCTTTCCTACTTCCTCCTTGTATCCTTCCTTCCATCCACCTCTTGCCTACCCCATTCTCTCTCTCTGCCTCCTCTTTTTTCACTCTCACTTTCTGTCTCTGTCAACAGTTGAAAAGAGAAGACAGATGACCAGAGAATCAAGACTTACTGACAGCTGCTGTCAGAACACATCTATCAAACACACATCCATCAGCGCACACACGAGAGAGCGCATGCATGTACATGTACACACACACACACACACACACACACACACACACCTACACACACACACACACACACACACACACACACACACACACACACACACAGGTGAGTCATCTCATGGTTAGCCTAGGGATCAGCAGATTCTCTGTGCAACCAAACCAGGAAACACATCATTACCTCTTTTTATTTTGGTGTCAGGTGACTGCTTCCTCAAGACATGTTTTTAAGTTCCTGAATAGCGAATTACTTCGACATTATGCAGTAGTGAATTTTACTTTAACGCCAGCTATAATTTTGTCTCAGTGTTGTATATTTAAAGAGTGTGCAGTACACTTTTTAACAAAGCTCTTCAGGACTAGCTAGTGTGCCAAGATATATCAACACAATATGTCAAGTCTTTACACATCTTAGCTGATACAGCACCTCATGCCTGCCACTAAACTGATTACTAATGTAGAAAACACTGGCTTTAAGAGAGGTGAAAAAGGTCTTGACCTGCAGTGATGCAGCTGTGCTGATGTTGCTATTAGCTCTGAATGTGCATCAGCTACGTCAATAAATAAATGAATGAATCTGTATGTACTATAGTGGGTAAATAAATCACTCCTAATAGTAAGTGTGTGTGTGTGTGTTTGTGTGTGTGTATGTATGTGTGTGTGTGGTTGTGAATAAGAAACAGTTAGTAGTGATTCACAGTGCTGAACTGGGAATGACTGGCCTTGGCATTAAAACATTACACATAGAGCGCCTAAAATGTGCCTGTGTGTATTTGTGTGTGTGCCTGCTAGGACTGCAAAATACTTTAATACTACCAAAACGGTCTTGGATAGAATCTCCAGTTAACAAACATATTGTCCACATAAAACTTTAGTTACTATAAGAAGGATTACTGTATGTTAACAAGTTAACAAGATCCATGTCTAGAAAAACAGGCTGACCAGCGTCTAAAGAGCAGGTTTGCCTGTACGTTTGTACTGCTGTACATAGGACTACTTCAGTGGATGTGTAATACACAGTGTACTTTGTGTATTACAATGCCTCAACAGTGTTTTGTGTGACTGATTGAGTGCCTGTGTGTACCATACCTGCAGATCTGCGTGCTGTGTTCAGTCATCGATACCAGCAGTTTGAGTGCATAGAGTGGGATAGGTTCTGCTGCTCGAAGAAGAGACTCATACCTAGACACAAACATGCATGAGTACAACATTTGGCTTTCGTAGTGTTAATAATTCATGTACTGTTCTGATCATTAGTAACAGAGTGTAAACTGGAACAGATCTGGAGAGAGGGGTGGAGAAGAGGGGGAGGGGAGAACTAGAGTTATAATAGGAGAAGGAGAGAGGGAAGTGTGGGAAGAGGAGCAGAGGAGAGAATTTGAGAGGCAAAGGGGGGAAGAAGAGGAGAGATGCGAGTGTGAGGAGAAGAAATGGGGGTGGAAATAAAGGTGAACAAGAGATAACACATGAGGCAACCATGAGAAAGAAGTACATTTTAAAAAGGTAGATGAAAAATAATATGGTATCGGAGGAGACTGTAAAGATCCACACAGAGGATGTGAAGGAAAGTGAGAAAAACACACCACAAATGTCAACGTCTATTTTGTTGTTGTTACTCTGTCATGATGTGAACTTCTGCAAACTGCATTTGTCTGTCTCGTCTCTCATATTGTACGATCATTTGATGCCAACACTCATAAAGACAGATGCTTGTCAGTTAGCTGTATCTGACAAGTACTGTGATGTAACGTGGACCCACAGAAGCAGGACGCAAGTTATGCAAGTATACATTTCATTTTAAAGTGCTAGAGATATCAATAAATCATTACCACATTACTAGTATCCACACCAGACATAACAAGTCACAAGAACAAGAAACCCCAAGAAAATGAGATAATCATCATAGAATTTATGATGTTGGATAATCCTGTTTTCATTTCAAGAAATTCTTACCTCCTCTAAAGCTCAGCTCTGACATTATCACCCTCTATGAGCTACAATGAATATTGCGTATATGTACAGCGAGTAATTAAGAGTGGGGCATTTGCATAAGCCAAGGACTAGATTGGACTTTATGGAACAGTCTTGGTTGACAAAGAGGGGTTAAAGGAAATGTTGTTTTAATATTGAGAAACAAAATCAATAACAATACCATTGGCACAAAACAGAGGATAGGAATAATTTTGACGATGGTCTCATTTACACTAATTGTATTCAAATGTCACAATTAATTAGGTTATGTTGTTTTGATGTTAAACATGCTATGTATACTGTAGAACCCATAACTCTTAACAAAAAAAATAAAGAAGGAAACCAGAGACACTGTCAGGCCAAGACTTGGCAAGAGTTGACTAACCTTGGAAGCAGAGATTTAGTGATGAGAGCTAAGATTTGAATACAGGAGCTTCCATCATCGCTTCCTTCTGCTGTCCTTCCTCCTTCCTCTCTTCTCTCTTTCTTTTCCTCCGTCTCCTCATCTTCCTCAGTTCCATCACCCTCCTGGACCAGCAGGACAAGACTGAGTTCGGACAGCACCCTCAAAACAAACACAGACCACTCCACTAGAACGCACACACAGAGAAAGAGAGAGTGTATTAATATAGTATACCAGAAGTGTTTCGAATACTGTATGTGTGTGTAGTCAGTAGTAGCTTTCAAGCCTACACATATTAGCTGAGACAATGTTTCTTAGTTGCATTTTTGTTCCAAGAGGAACACAATATGCACGTGACATGAGACAGCTGCATAACATTATATGACCATTATTTTACTTGGAAATGCCAAAATGTGAGATTCTTTAGGATTCTTTAGGATGTCACCAGAGCTCAAGACTGAGGGAACAAGATGTTCAGTGGCATGTTTTGACCAGTTTGGTGTGTGAACATTAATGTATTTTACTCTAATAATTTCCTTCTAAATCTATTAAAATTTACATAAATAACCAAAATAAACTGTACTTAATAATTGCCATGCCAAACAAGTAACATAAGGGAGACAGTATAATGTTACACTACATATTACATTACATTATACAGTATCTAGTACAAATACATAGATACTAGACTATCTACATAGAAAAACAGAGGTAGTATCAGAAGAGGACTCAAGGTTACAAGCTCTTTTGGAACAACATAGCATGACATGATAACAAGTAACAAGGAAACACAATATTATTGGCCCACACAAAACAAGGACATTATTTTACCCTGAGAAACTGGCTCCACATCTAAATTAAAAACTCCTGTGCCTTTGCTTGACTGGTTTCTCTAATGCACTTTTATTTCCTTTGTTGCATTGGCAACTTACATCTTATTACTGCATTGTAACTCTATTTTATTCCATTTTATGTATTGTATTGTATTGTATTTTATGTCTCTTATTTCATTTTAAAATTTAATTTAATTTGAATTGATTTTATTCTTATTGTTTTGAATGTCATTCTAATGTTTGTCTTTGCCTGTGTAAAGCACTTTGAATTGCCTCTGTGTTTGAAATGTGCTATATAAATAAAGCTGCCTTGCCTTGCTTCCACAAAACATACTGCTACTCTGTCATGCTGTAATGATTCACTGAGGGTCCAAAACCAAAACACTGCAGTGGATAATTACAATGGGGCTTTTCACTGGACACTGCAATTCATTAATGGAGAGATTTTTATGACCTTAAACATTCAAGGTTTGCCTCTCTTGCTCACCATCTTCCATCTTCTTTGCCATCACTTTTCTCTACAAACCCTTCTTCATCTATTATCTATCTCCCTAATATGCACCTATCTATCTTTCTACTTCTTTGGATGTATGTACAGTATCTATCCTTCTTTTCAAGATTAATTTTTGCCATTTTTGCCTTTGTTTGTTTGACAGGGAACAAGGGGAACGAAGGTCAGAACCGGGGACATCACGGTTGCGAGGTATGCACCTTAACCATTCGGCTATCAGGACGCCCCTATCTTTCTAAACCTTTGCTTCTACTCTTTCCTCTGTTCCTTTTTGTTCCTCACTCCCTGCTCCCGTACTCTGACATTTGCTTTTTGCTATTTCCACATCTCCATCCCTTCCACGTCTCATTCTCTCCTTCCTCTCTCAAAAATGACCCACCATCTCTCTTACCATTTCTGCTGAAAGCCAGTGTTGTCAGAGGAGGCAGGATGGCATCTACAACCTTCAAGAGACATAAATATACACAAAAACTTTACACAAATCACACTGTATTGGTCCTTGACCAGGATACTCTGTAAGAAGCTGATTACCTACTGTAGTAAAGCAATGCTATCTGGCAGAGTCAGTTACAATGGAATTATTTAACTTCATCTGCAGATGTC
Source organism: Macquaria ambigua (assembly GCA_008360985.2). Classification (NCBI taxonomy): domain Eukaryota; kingdom Metazoa; phylum Chordata; class Actinopteri; order Centrarchiformes; family Percichthyidae; genus Macquaria; species Macquaria ambigua. Next base: position 29,179 of record VMKM01002059.1, read on the forward strand.
GGACATGAAACAACTCCAGTCAAAACAGGCTGAAAATCTGTAGCAGCAGAAAATGAACTTGTACAAAATGTACCAGCAAAACTACTGCCAATGTGCTGAAGGCTTTTATATGCAAAAGTCCACATTCAATCTCACATAAACAGTATAAATATTATCAATAGTTCAAGTTGGTCAAGTGTTCTCGCATTTGAGAAAAAAATGTATATCAATAAAAGCAATTTCAGCCTTCCTCTGAAAAACTACTTAATATACAGCTGAAAACAGGATATATTTTTACATTTAACTGAATAGAAGACACTGTACTATATTAATTCAGTGGGCATCAACCACACAGACCCACTGTCACAGAGGATCAAATTACTATGGAAATGCACTGTTGAATGATCTCTTTGATCAAACACACACACAAATGTACTTCCACAATGGTCAAAGCCCTTATTTAGGCATGAATCTGTATTGCATGAATTTGCATGATTACTAATATTACCATAGAAACAACACTAATGCTGAGTGAGTGTGTGTGAGGTCATTACATTGAAAGCCAGAGAAAGGAAACTACAAAGGATGTTGTCCACCACTTAATGGTGTGTGTATTAATATCACAACCATCAAAAGACTGCATAGAGCGTGTGTGTGGGGAGAAAGGCTTGGTGCAATTTCTCTGAACTGGGAACTATGGGTGACATGTCCCTTCACTGTCTGAAATCCTTTCTTGTCCGAATTTCTGTTTTTGCTCTCTTACCTTATTAACCCTCTACGTATTGTGTAAGTTGTGCAAAAAAGACAGTTTTTCCTATCACTAATAGTAAAAATAGTAATATGTAAATTCTTCTGTATTCTCACAGGGCTAAAATAGATGAAATCTTGTAATATACTTTTTATTTTACCTTTTTACTATTTGCAAATCACAGGCAACAGCTGGTCTTCTGAAATTCTGCTTCTGTTTCTTCTAGTAAACAAACTAACAAACCTCATGTGTACATTGTTGATTAGGTAGTGCAGAAAGGTTCCCTTTTCTCCAATATACCTGCTGTGCTGAAGCTATTGTATATCATTAATTCAACAACAAATAGGCTATTGTTAGCATGCAGCTCCTGGATACAGACAGTAGCCTATAAAGATGCTCAATATAAGTTGGCCTTGCTAGAAGACTGAATGGTGTCACTGCAGCAGTCCCAGTTGAAAAGAGGATGGGGTTTTCTCTATTTGGCAAAGTGAGGAATTCAAATATTGTTAATCAACTTTATTTCCATATCACAGTTCAATGACACATTAAATCACGTGGGACACTTAGTGAATTCCTCTCCATCACTACTTGGTTTAACAGGTAATGCTTACATAGCTGAAATGTTTGTGGTCTTTCTTAAATGACTAAAGAACCAATTTAACATGTTTCCATAGTGTGAAAGATGGTTGTGTAAAAAAAAAAAAAAAAGGGTTGTGGAGGCAGAACTTACGACTAACTTTACTTTGTGATAACGATTCAGAGACGTAAACTAACTCAAACATGACTCTGTGTCCTTGTCCAGCGGGCAATAAAAGTTAATCTGAGCTGGCTGGTGGTAATTAAAGTGTCTTCCTGTGTTATTGACTATCAGTAGCAGTGAGCCCCTTCTTTGCTCCTTTCCTCTATTCCTCATCTATTTTCTTTTCTCTCCCTCCATTCTGTCTGCTTCCTGCTGCTCTCCACTTCCATACGTCAATAGCCATTAAACACAATCTCATCGTCCCATTCCATTCACACACACACACACACACACACACACACACACACACACACACACACACACACAAATCTGATGAGGCTCTGTTGGTTCAATAGTTGATTAGTGTCTTGCCTAATAGCGCACAAGTGGACCCTCTGTCCTCTGACCACTAATAGACAGGTTTAGTAGACTGGAAGACAATCACTGAATATAAAACCAGGGCCACTATATGAAATGGACAAAAACTGGAGATATTCATGGAGACACTTTAACATAGACCTGACATTTTTTATGAAGTAAACACTAAAAAATGTATGTTAGAAATCTGACACTTGCAGAAGTGTAACAGAATACCATGATGATGACAGGTCGTCTCCAAAGTCCCATCGGAGGTAATGTACTGACATTTGTCTAATAACGCTAGATACCTGTCCTATATTTCTTCACTAAACTCTCAGCAGACAATCAGTCAGTCAGACAGACAGGTAGCCAGTCAGACACTAAAACAGACAGACAGACGGACAGATGGACACACAGACAAACATTCAATCAGTGCTGTATCAGGTAGACAGACAGTAAGTCAGTTGCATATTTGCTTGCATGCATACTTACAGCACTATGATGTGGAGCGGTGAGAGCATGGTGCTGACTCAGGACTTCCACAATGGACAGAGATGTCCTAATCAACTCCTCACATACTGCTGCACCTAATGAGGAATTAAATATCATTCAGCTCTACTGAATCATCTCCTCAATAAAAGCGGAGGACGACCTACAGGCTGACCAGTAACTGAATTCCCTGCACCGGCAGCTGGGTGTATTCCATTTGTATGCTACGGTTGATATTATTGCCTTTGAGCAAGGCACGGTACCCACTCACCCTTTCCAGATGCAGTGCACTGTGGCTGACCCTGCATGCTGCACTTTGCCTTGGGCACAAGCATCTGAAATGTAATGCTACATCTGTCTCTCTAAGGCTGTATGTATCTATCTCTCTCCTTATCTTTCATATATATATATATTTTTTTACTTATGATCCAAAGGTGACTTGAGAATTAAAGTACACTTTATATGCAAAAAAATATGGATTTTCATTAATTTAAACAGGTAAACACACTGATTGTAAAATCTCAGTTCCAAGGGATAAAAAAGCAGAATTAAGACTTCTATAAAAGCATCAGGTAAAATGATTAATGATGAACATAAAGATACAACTGTGTACACAAGAACACAATCCAAAACACATGAAAAGTGAATGCAGAGTGAAGTTATATATATAATAAAATGGTAGATTTTAGACAGATATTGAACATGTGACATTTCTGTAATTGTGAAAGTAACTCACCCAAAGCACTAGCCAGATTTGTTTCATTGGACTCTATAGAGGTGATATAGTTCTGAGAGAAGGAGAGAGGGTAGAAATGACACATAAACTAAATACTACAGCAATACTTGGTCAACATAGTTTTAATACACTGTAATTAGTGTGTTTTCTTTAGACATGTACTGATCACTATGTGCTGTTGTGTGTTTTGGTTCCCAGATTTCTCCCTGCCTAAATATTAAAGGACTGCAACTGATATCAGTACTGCAGTTTATGTTATCATATTTGTCTTAATTACCTAAACTTGTTGGGATATCACTATATATTTTAACTTGTTAAATTAATTGACATTCAAAATGTCAGTGCATGCAAGTTTTAACTGTGTTATTTTTTGCCTTCAACAAATCACTCCAAATAAAGAGTCCTTATCTAAACATGAGCAGAGGTAATACTTCATTACCAAACACTTACCAGCAGCAATCCAATTTGAGATAGAAACTCTTCAGTTACAATTTGAGATCTAAAGACCTGTAAGAAGAGAGAGAGTCAGTCACACACACAAACAAGGTAGGGGTGATGGGACAACTAAGAGCAGGAACACACATAACATTATTTTTCTTGTAGGGTTTTTATACACAAACCCAAATGATATACAGTGTCACAGCACCTATTGTAGCAAGGTGTATACCTCTGACCCTAACCTAAACTAAGTATATAATATATCCTGTATTTGTTAAGAGGCCCACACACCCAGGCCACAACGACAGTTATAAAAATATATGGATAATTAAACAATTGACTTTTTGAGGCAAAATGGGCAATACTGTGCTGAACAATGAGGATGGGTTCACAAGAAAACATGTGGATAACCTTGCAGGCAATAATGCTAGAACATTAAAATCAAACAATCAAGAAAACTCCTTTTGGTCCAAGTTACCTGTGATGAAAGAAGTTCCAGCACTACAGACATTGTAGGCAAAGTGTGTTTAAGCTGTCTGCTCTGAGCTGTAGATGGGTGTCTCCTCCCGATCACACCTCGTAATGCACATAACACATCCTCTAGAGAAGAGAAGAGACAAGAGGAGGTGAGAAGGGATGAGTAGAGGGCTAGTGGGGTTACTTACAGAGTACATTTTCATAAAGGCTTATTTTATACTGTTAAAATGTAAAACAAAGAGAAGAGCACAAAAAACACTATTACAGTATTTCAATTAGTTAACCATAAAAAATATTTGCATTTGAATATTTTGTTTATTGATTTTTCTATTTTTCCTATTAAGCTGAAATTCCATTCCATTAATGTTTTTTACAGAATCAAAAGTAAGCAAATAGAAATTCTCAAATGTAGTTATGGATGAATGGAGCGAGAAAAGGAGAATGCTGAGTTGCTAAATTGATTTGCAAATTCATATAAAAATGTAGGTAAATATACACATAGCAAGCACACTCATGCAGAGGGGTAGTGTGTGTGTGTGTGTGTGTGTGTGTGTGTGTGTGTGTGTGTATCTGTTTGTACCCAGTATCAGTGGTGCAGTGCTACTCAGATATACAATCAGTAAATCCAGACACTGAGACAGGTATCCTGATTGGCTGGGGTTCTCTCTGAGGGGAGTGGCTTTGCGCAGGTCTCTCTCCAGGTACATCACAAGTCTAGACAGAAAGAGACACACATGCATAGCATGTCACAAAATGTATGTAGCATTATTGATACATTAATATTGCAAGGATACATGATTTTTTTCACTCTGACTACTTTCAGTGTTTCGTCGTATTCTACTGCTCCACTCATTGTGAGTTTCAACTCAATGACTAACATTTAAATGATGAAATGATGCACACATTAACAATATGATTCTAGTCAATGAGCTATAAAATTTTGAAAGGATGCATAAAAAAAGACTGGGCATGATGTTGGGCAAGAGAGAGACAGAAAGGCCCCTGAGTTTAAGAACATTTTTATTCTCGTCAGACTGCTTGTATTGAACAGTAATCAATAATATTCTATTCAAAAATTCAGAGCAGAGAGGAAAGGTTACCACTGCTAACTGATATTCATTACTGACACACAAACACACCCACACATCTGTGTGCCAGCACACACAAGCACAAAAAGCATGAATGCAGACACATACAGAGAGATTCAGAGAGGTCATATTAGTTAACAAATATTGATTCTAAGCTTTAGAGTGGCAACGGTGCAGGGGGAGTGGAGGATTACGAATTCAGTATTTTTCCTCATTATATTGCATAAAAGATTAGCAGCCAGGGTTTACAGTGATATGGAATCCGACACAGCTACTGCTACTATATTTAGGGGTCCAGTACATTTCAAGGGGGCTCTAATAGTAATTGCTGTGTTACTCCCAACAATACCGTAGCATGTTATAGGTATTAAATACAATGACAGAATTAACAATGCAAAACAAAAACAAAAAAAACAAAGAAAAAACGAGGTAGAAAAGAGGGATTTCACACGGATAAGGCAGCGTAAGTATCAAAAAATGTTCAGTTCCAGTTCCATGAAGGTCTGCTACATGAATAATTTCAATTAACTACTTTAAACGATATCAAGTAAAACTCGTAAATCTAGCATCAAACTCCACATCCTCAAATTCAGCTTCTGAAAAAACAGACATTTTGCCTAATGCAGATGTAAAGGTCGGATCTGTAATGTTTTGAAGAGTTTGCCTTTATAATAAACAAGGCTAACAGCCACGCTAGCAGCCCTGTGAGGCTGTACATAGGCATAGTGGATGACTAGCAATCAGCAATAACTGATGACCTCACTAGCCTGAAATATAATGCTAATGCACTTTGTCTTATACAAAATGCTTATCAGAATAACTTTACATCGACTGTACATGCATGTCTGTCTGGATAGTTATTTACCTGTCTGTATCTCTAACCAGCTCTTTGCCTGCTTCCTGTCTGTCTGCCTGTTTGTCTCCCTGCTAGACTGCTAGCCTGTGTGTTCCCCTGTTAGTCTTGCAGCCATTTTCCCTGATTGCTAAATAAAGAGAGACAAACTTGCCACCTCTCTGTCAGTCACTGTGGGAGACTCACAAAGTACTCACACACAACTGACCTACAAGTGGCCCGCTCTGTGTGTGTGTGTGTGACTGCGTCTGTTGAAAGCCATCACACTCCACTCCCAATGGCAATCTTGACACTTCCTCAGTGAGGCCTGCGCAAGTTTATCTCATACAGACAAAAATACACACACACAAACGCACATTTTCACGCCACCAAGGAGCTAATTAAACACAACGTGCCTGGGTGAGAGCAGGACTGAGGGAAAGACGTGTGTCTGTGTGTGTGGTTGAATCATGCAGAGTGCTCGGTGGGAGAGAGACAGGAAGGTCAACTCTGACAGCTCTAACACAGTAAGTGTGTGTGTGTGTGTGTGTGTGTGTGTGTGTGTGTGTGTGTGTGTGTGTGAGAGAGAGAGAGAGAGAGAGAGAGAGAGGGAGAGAGACAGACAGGCAGAGAAAAAGAGCCAAAGAGCTGAAGAGAAAGTGAGAAATAAAAACACCTTAATTCTGTTTTGGAGTTATGTGTAAAAGGAGGTTGTGTTCAGACTTTCAGGAATTTACTTATTCTCATATCTAAATATAACAAAGCAAAGCCATCAAAACAAGAGAACCAGCATACAGTATGATGCTCTGGCATAAGGCTGTAATGCCAATCAAATCTGATCATGCTGCTTCATTTCCATTTCCTGTTGCAGACTATTTATATCCGTGTCCCAGGACACAGACATACTATGATTTGTATACGGTATCTACTATTCTTTATGGTTTAGTGTTTAAGCAGTTAGTGTAGAAGAAAGTAATGCAGACATGCGCTGACAGATGACAAACTGCACCTTTGGAACGCTACTGCCAATTTAAAATTTGGAAACAAAATGTTTCCCAAAGTTACTTTATTTTTGTTTTCCAAATATATATTTATTTGTTTTAATATTATTTCCAGCTGAGACTAGCTCCTTTATTTCCTTTGTGCATTGAATTGTGGAACGTAAGTGTTCATCAATGCCACACTCAAAAAGCAATTGAAATTATGCATAATCACATCTTCGAGGATTCTTATTTTTGTCAGATTTTAAGTCTGAACCCACTACATACTCAAAACCCAACTAGTACCTTTATGTTTAATGGAATTGGGACACAGCTTATAATTTTAACTTGTGTATAATAGTGTAAATTAAAAAATTAAAACATTTAATGACTTGTATTGACAAAATATCAAACTACATTTATGCTGACATAAGAGAGCTCCTCAGCAGCAGCTGCCAAGGAGAGGTTTTTTGGTTATGGCTGTCAAAGGTAGTAAAGTGGTGTATTCAGATTGGCATTGGTGAGTAAAAATAATTATAATGTACATAATTAGTTGTGTCAACAAGCCTAAGTCTAACTAACCTTAACCTTTCTCTTTCACATGTGTAAAATACCAGAGAGCGATAGCAAAGAAGACAGAGAGAGTAAGAGAGAGGCATTTCAATAAAAAAGCAAACCATCTTAGCAAGAAAAAAAAAAAAAAAGAGAGAGAGAGAGAGAGGAAACAGCAAGAGAGAGAGGATCCATATGTCAGTAATCTCTGGCATCTTTTTCAAACTGAAATACCAACTGGTCATAAATTACCAGGGGAGCTGGCTGTGTATATATACATATATATATATATATATATATATATATATATATATATATATATATATATATATATATATATATCAATCATGCATATGCATCTGATCATGTGGGTTATGTACATTCGCAGCTGCATTGCAAGTTAGTGTGGGGTGAAACACAGGACAACCAGCTAATGAACCATTTGAAGTTCCAGTAAAGTTACAACATACAGCAGCACAAACTGAATGTCCAGGGCACATACATTTTTATTACCATTCCCACAGCTGCTGTGCTAGTTAACGCAAAGGTTACACAGAGTACAACTGCCTTGCCAACAAGCCCAGGCAGCATTTTTATGAAAGAAGTCTCCCTTCTAAAAGCAGTCTGCTTTAAATAACGGATAACTGTGTTTAAAAGAAATCTCTGTGCTTGTATCAGAATATGAACCCTCTGCTTCAAGATAAATCACTCTACAAAAGCATGCATGGCCAAATATGTTACTCAGTTTATTGTATAACACCTCCACACTAAGTTGGTTAAATGTGAAAATTAAGCCTTTTCCACACCTTTCTACACCTAAAATGAAAGCTTTTCTAAAATGCTCTCCAGAGTAAATAAATCTGAAAATGCCAGTCTTGCATTTTGTGTGGACAGGAGAAAACAGAGCTTTTGGAAAACGATGAAGTAAGCATGCTCAGACCTGATCAGCTGCTGTGTGGCAGTACAGCAGTACAGAGGTCAACTGTCTATTGCCTATAGCTCTCACACACAAGTCACTTTCACAAGAAAACTATACTAACTAGTATTGTCACGATACCAAAATTACCAGCCTAAAGTATCTCGATAACAATACTGAAACGATACCACAGCAAAAATCTAAAACATCAGGAAAAGTAATGGAATAATAGATGACACAACATGAAACTCTGAAATTTTCTTTATTAATTAAAAAACTTAAAATTAAAAATAAATAAAATATATTTTGTGTCAGCTGCTTAGCAATTCAAAATAATTAACATATATTTTGTGTCAGCTGCTTAGCTATATAACTATTGAACATGTTTTAACAAAAATATTTTGTGTCAGCTGCTGAGCTTTATAGCTATGTAAAAGATCTTTGTCACAGAACGAGGACATGTGAAAACAAGAACATGTTTTTTTCTCTCTTATTTTGTCTCCGACTTATTTTTTGGACAGTTCTTTGGCCACTTCAAGGTTCTGAAAACTGACAGGTTCTGTTCAGCTGCTGACGTGGTTACCGGTGCCGGTTGTAATCCTGCAGCGCAATAATACATTCTGACTCCGCGGTTCCGCTGCTATTCATAATGTCGCTGTATAAACTGTGAATCTTTCAGAACAGCTCACCAGTATCGGAAAAGCTCACAAGGTCAGTTAACAGTTAAAACCTGGTGAATTAATGACGGTATCCACGCTGTGCCAGCTGTGCGCAATATTACGCATAATTTTGGAGAGGTGTGAGAGCATGTCTATTAAGTTTGTCTGAGCAGGAAACACAAGTGAAAATGATTTACTGAAAACGTGGAGCTTCTGCCCGTTTTTGATTATTTATGTATTTATTTGTTAGCATTTATTTAGTTCCTTGTTGTGTGCCACGAAATTTTTTGCCTGTAATCAGAGCAGGTCACCTCATGAGAACGTTTTAATAACATTTCTTATTTTTTCCGCTGAGAATTAAAAATAATGCATGGCTGATGTGTATGTTTTTTTTTAACCAGCCATGCCACGAGACCCCCCGATTGTCATAGAGTATTTCGCACACTGTGTAAACTACTTTTGAGAGAGCCTGTTCTCATTAATTTTAAAATATGCAAAAATACTGCCAAATTTTGCTTTATCGATCAGCCATGGCTGGTCGGCAAGAGCACTTGAAGCATCACTTGCTGCTGCCATTCTTCACGTTCACCATGTAACCTGCAGCGTGTGCATGCGAGAGAAAAAAAAACGTTTGGCCACTGTAACTTGACGTGCCAGATGGTTTGTGATCTCGCAAAGGTTACTCCCACTGTCTGCAGGGAGTAGCAGAACGCTGCACACACACTGCCCTGTTGTCGCACTGACTGACTCGCTTTCGCACATCGACGCAACTGATAGGAAATACGGCTCTTTTTAAAACACTGTCATTCTTAAAGTATCGGTACTAATAATATGGGGTATTGGACTGTTTTTAACGGCAGGGTATCGCGGTACCTTCTTGGTATCGGTACACCGTGCAACACTAATACTAACAGGACTGCTTGGCTGGAACTAGACATGTTATTATATGCACCAAATTAAACATGCGGTGTAATTGTTGTTTGGTAGTTAGTACAAATGCAAGTTTATTTCAAATGAATAATATAACAAAAACCAAAACCTGGAGCACAATTTTGGATTTGCCCCACCACCCTGTATACTGAAGAGGGAATTTAGTTTTAGCTATCGTGAGAACACTCTCTGAAAGCTACAGCTAAATAATTAAAGGGGAGTCCCACCCTGAAATGAAATTCACAAATGCTATTTGTTTGTTCTCTGACAGTTCAGTCTATGTGTGAACATGAGCAACTACATTCCAGAGAAACTAATTAGCCAGTGGTCTGACAGACTGAGTGGAGTTATGAGTAAGCTTCACTGGTCCAAATCTCAGTACAGTCAGTCAGTAGGAGAGTGCAGGGGGTATACTGTGTGGTCAAATAACAGTTACACAGACAAATCACTCTCAAGCAGGATCCACAAGTTATAACCGTGTTACAGTACAGTTAAAAAGGGTGTGACTCTAATCTACGAAATGAAATTATAGTTGAAACTTGCAGCCTCCTCCATAATAAACAGGATAGATCAACCACTGACCTCGTCTATTTTATCACCTCATCTGGTTTATCATCCATTCCAGAGCTGCTCCTGTGCTGGGTAGGGTCACATAGACTCTCTACTGAACAGCACACAGTTACAGCCAAATCTTAATGTTTGCTTTCATGATGCTTTAAAAAGAAATTCAGGTCTATCCATAAGCGCTGTTTATGAAGACCTTCAAATATCCACTAGACATATGAGATGGGTCAATTTTCATACAACCATACTTGGTCACAGTAAGTGACAAAATGTGAGCTACTTTCTAGTTGTTGCTCAGTTAGTGGGATAAAATAAATGTAAAAGGAGGCAAGGAGGATGTTTTAATTACGTATTATTGAGGGAGAGACCTTCTCTACATGGTGAGTGCTTGTGCACGCCTGTGTGTGCATGTGTGTGGGTGAGTGTGCATTTACCTGTGTTGACAGCAGTAAAGCAGTGTGTGTGTGTTGTCCTGTATTAGGAGAAGTAGTAGTAGTAATGCTTTGGCTCTTGTTACTGTGGATGGGCTCTCTAGACAGCGTAGCACCTTCAACACCAAATCCTACAAGACACAAACACACAAATGAATAAAGTGAAAGTCTTCCTGACTGGTTGTGAAGGTTTCTGCTGGTATACAGTCCAAGATACTACGCTTTGCAATTCAAATACAAGTCAGCTATATGGAACAGACTTGAACACTGCAAAGTAACAACTAAATGTTTACGTGGTAGCATCCCAACTAAGTAGGTTAATTCGTGTACCATGAAGTAAGTATGAAGAGATTAAATGTTTGCAGACTATACACAATGCTGAGTTAATTCATTAAAAGATATTACTGCAATATATCCAAATAATGTAATAATGTATGCAAATAAATAAGAAATTATTCAATTTAACATTGTCCCTAAGGTGTCTCTGAAAATGCGTTGACTAACAGGCTAAAACTTAATCAGCTCAGACACCACATTATCACAACATGCGCACACAACACACACACACACACACACAAACAAACAAACTTAGCCTACAGCTTCTTTAGACATCCATTCACTCAGCATAAACTCAGCTGCAGTAACTGGATGGAAAAAAAATTTGACTGGCCAACATTCATTACCATTATCATTATCACCAACACCATACACTTCTGACTGTGAGTGTGTCTGTGTGTGTGAGTTAATGTGAGAGATTGTGCATGCAAGTGTGTTTATGGGACGACACACCAAGTTAATTAATTTCAAAGCCCAGTAGTGTGTGCCTAGCTGATAAGTCCCTCCCCACTACCCATAATGCTTTGCTGAAGTAGAAGGCTGTAGCGCGTTCATTCAGCCAATTAGCCCAGATACTGACACACTCTACAAATTAGCGTATGTGCATGCACACACACACACACACACACACACACACACACACACACACACACTAACAGACAGAGTTTGGTGTAAACAAACTCTTGGACTGTCTGTCTTTGTGCCAGGGGAGAGAGAGAGAGGAGAGAGAAGGGGGGTGAATGCATATCAGTGTATAATTAGAGCAGAGTTGAAGTACTAAGTTTGTATTCTGGTGTTAAATTGGAAATGCTCAATGCAAATAAATTCAGTTCAGAGTCAATTACCAATGCTAGACTCCAAGTTAAAAACCTTCAAATCAATTTTAGCCCCTCTGCCTTACAAAGATTAGCACTTTGCACACACACTAGATGGGCTGTCTTATGAAAAATTAAATAAGCAATTCCTGACAAATGAGTTCGTGCACAGTTCAGCATTGGTTCATGAACTGTATGGAAGAAAGAAAGAGAGACAGAGAGACAGACTGATGGGGAGGGAGAGAGAGAGAGAGAGAGAGAGAGAGAGAGAGAGAGAGAATGAAGTAAAGATTTAGAGAATTTGAGGCTAGTTTTATTTGTTTATCATGTTGTTGTGATTTCATCTCTCAGTCTTTGTATAAAAACCTCCCTATTAGTGACTTTCCCTCGTTAACTTCTCTAAAAATCAAACACTACCCAGTAGTGATGTTACCACCTAAATCTCCTATAGAATTTCTCTGTAGCAATATCAATAAAATCTAACATTAAAACCATATGGCTAGTTGTGTCTGGGTTTCTTGGTCCAGTTGATATGTGATCTGTATGTATTTGCCTTTGACATTCTGCAATATATTCTTACATTCTTATTCAGGTGTGCATAAGAGTATACACGTACCTTGCTCTGTGTGATGCGGTGCGTTTGGATGCGTGAGGTGAATAGGGCAGTGGCCATTGCAGTGAGCAGGTGCTGCTGGACCCGGGCCCCTACTCCACCCACACCCTCTAAGATGGCCGCAGGGCCACAGGTGTCAATCACTGCCGAGAAGACTGCTGGGACCACTCGGGTTAGCCTAGAAAGAGACTGGAGACATATGGACAGACAGATAAACATACATGCATATACTGAAATAATGTATGTCATTCATGGATTGTGTTCCCACTCCTGTAATGTCATGTTGCATTTGATGTCCCTGATGTTGAGCGGTTAGAGCAAGTTCCCATCTAGATATTTGGTGGGTTAAACTAAGTTGCTAGATCCATTTGTTGTCATCTAGCATTGGAAGGTCTTTCATTTTCATTATTTGAGGCCGGTCAGGAGAGGCAAAATCTATAATACCTTTGTACCAACAGCTTGCCTTTTCAATGTCAAATACGTGACTTAATGTTTTGGCTGTCTATGTGTGTTTGATGTCTATTTGTGTTTATAGGTCCCACAGAGATGTTAGTATGTGCATATGTATCTTTACACAGTCACACATACATGTGTGACTGTATAAGTGTGTGTTTTCACTTACGGAGATGGCAGTGACTCTGACAGCCTCCACAGTGGAGTGAGTGAACAGGTACCACAGGGCGGAGCCTATCTCTGTGGTAACCAGGTGGTGGGAGGGGCCAGAGACAGTAGTGGAGATGTTCTCTATGGCTTTTGCAGCCATGTGATGAACTATGGAATCATCCTGTAAGACAGCCACACAAATACTTTTGAATCATTTATATTCACTTTGGAACAATGACGAACCAGGTCATTTTAACAAGTGTATATTATTGACTGAAATCTACTGTCAACTAGATCTGACAAACCCAATCAACATTTCTCAATAGCAGAGAATGAAGAGCATCTCTTACCACAATAAATGAACCATTTGTAGCATTTCACCTCAATACATCCTACAGATGGCTATAGTAATGATATAGTCCATTAAGTAAAAAAACGTTACTGACATCACCTATAACAATATACAGTAACACAGCAAGAACATATTCTAGTATTATCTGAAAATTGATTATCTTGGTTTCCTGGTCCAACCCAAGACAAATGTTAATAGAGTCCATTTAGGAACTGTCCTGCAAGAGGATTTGGGACCATGATTTGGCCAAAGTCCTCAACACCAACACTATGACACTGATCCTAAAGACCCTCCTTAGCATAGTCAACATGCACAGAGACAATGCAGACTGAAAGATCATAATGTTGTACTACAGTATGTGCTGAAAGGCCTCTTGCGTTCACCCACAGGGCCAGTACAAATATGTAACATTAGAATAACCAAGTGATGTCTTCTATTTGTACTATATGTAAAGATTAGCTTTCATATTGGTGTGTGCATGTGCACATGTATCCTAATAGCAGAGCATATCATAGTGCTTTGTGTCCAAATTTCTTTTTTTTTCTTGTATAAAATATAATGCCATTGTGAGCAACACATTTCCTGGTTCATTGTCAAGTTACAAACTCAACTGATTAATGAAAAATGTCACACCCCAAAAGGCAGAAATGAACAAAGAACTAATGCAATTACAAATTGACAATTAGATTAGCACATCACCTCAATACAAAAATGAGAGCGAGGTTGTGTGTGTCTATGTGTGTGCATGTGTAACTGTGTATGAGTTAGTGTACAAGTGTTTGTGTGTATATGCTTATGTGTATACTGTATGTGCCCGCACACCTTTGCCTGAGTAGAGAATAGTTGTTTGTGTTCAGACAATGGGGCCAGGCTAATGAAATTTCTGTGGCTGAGGAAATGAGTTTTTCCAGAAAGTCATTGTGGAGAAAGACAGGAAGTAGAACAGGAGTGATTGCCTCTGTCAGGTTATTATTGTGTTTCACTGTGTTACATCACTTAGACGCTACTCTCTCCAGATATGAGATACAATAGGGCCTATTCATAAAACACAGTTAACTGTATTTTGTGTTAAAGGTTCATAATAAAAGCTGAAACATTCATTTCACCATGGCAATTTATCATGGTAATTCTGAAAAGTGGTGCAGGTGACAAATAATGACATTATTACACTACTTAATTGTTGAATATTTCACACATAACTGCACTGGCTGTCCATGCATTTGTGTATATATGCAATGCACACCATTTAAGAAATGAGAGACAAAATCCACAATTACAGTGATGCTCCACTGAAAATCTGTCTTTTTAATATCAAACTCACTCCCTACAAGCTTGAAAACTGGCTGTTCAAAGTTTTTAAGTGTGTTTCTTAACACACAACTGCAGCTGTGGTCAGCTTGAATTCATGTCATCTACAATGGACCCAAATGCTGACAAATCTTCAAATAATCCACCTTTCTGCTGTCCATCTGTGTGCTCTATGTTTCAAACATAAACGTCATAGATTTGGCAAAATATGGCAAAATAAACTGCTTAGACATTTAGACTTCAGCCATGAAAACCTGTCACCACAGGAATCTATTATGATAGACATTAATTCAAACTGACTATAGCTGCTGTTCATCAGAAATAGTAGATTGTCAGTTCAGTTTAGTTAAAGCCCTGTGTATTTAAGATTTACACCACATTTTCAGTTTCACAAAAAGATTTACGTCAATTACCAATAACAGCAAAATAATGTCCCTACTGTCCTGCAGAGACCTTATGTCCAAAACAAAGTGAACCTTTTATAATTGAGAAAAATATTGGTTTTCTCATGGAGGCATTGATGTACCTCTGACATTTAACGATGCATCAGTAGTCAGGCTGTGATCCACAGTTATTTAACATTTTATAAAAATTAAAGACACATCCTATTCAACCACAAGGGAACTCTAATCATAACTGATAGCTTAAATAACATCTATTAATCCAATATAGGACATCACATTGTGTATTCAACACCAAGGGACAATGTAGCATGACAACGTAATGAATCCTCTGGCACCCCTTTGGGAACCAGTAGAATGGTCTGTTCTTACATTCCCCAGGCCGTGCGGGCCAGCTCACTAATGAGCCCACGGGGGAGCACCCACTGTCTGTGTGTTTAATAGACTGTAGCCCTGCCAGGAACTACACAGAGAAAGAGAAAGAGGGGGAGACTAAAAGAAAGAGAGAGATGGAGTGAGAGAGATCTCCTTACATGTGGTGAGAAACAAGTAGCTCATGCAAGAAACTCCATCATTATGATGCAGAGAGAGAAATGCAGGAGACAGAGGAAAGAGGAAGTTATTCTCATTATAATTTCTCCCAGTATGAGAAACAAGTTCATCCAAGAAACACACTCATTATATTATACTCAGTGTCCTACTTAAACCTCACATCTCCAGAAAGTCAACTTTAAAGAAATTAAAGTCAAATTTTGGCAATGGCTTTCCTGAGAACTTGGCAACAAGGTCATCCAAGATTTTTTTTTCTTTACACACAACACACAACTTTGCCAAGTTTGAACGTAAATGATGAGACATCTGTAATTTTACTTCACACAACTGAAATTACACAATCACAGTACATACTTTTCTCACAATACCACAACTTCTTAAAAGCTGAGAGCCAGTCTGTATTCAAACCAGAAGCTACAGCTATGCTAGCTGCTCTGTGAGGCAGTACTTTGAGCTAAATGCTAACATCAGCATGCTAACATTCTCACAATGACAGTGCTAACATGCTGATGCTTAGCATGTGCAATGTTGACCATGTTCACCATGTTAGCATCTGATCAAGCTAAACGTGCTACGACATTTTGGCATGTCATAGCAGAGAAGGCACTGACAATATTAATAATGACTGCATTCCATTTAGGTGAGCCAGTTCGAGGGTCCTGGTATTGTGCATGCTGGCTCACTGTCATGGCTTACTGAGACACTTAATGGAACTGAGCCACTGTTAATCAACTTTGTTTCACCTGTGCATTTCCTACTATGACAAGTCAAAATGTCTGACCTAAAAAGGTCTAATAGGTAATTCACACTGAACACAAAGCACAGCTGAGGTTGATGAGAATGCATTTAGTTTGCAGGTATTTGGTCATAAACACAAGTATAGACATAGTATTGGACAAATTTCAATCCATCCAATAGTTGTAAAGACATTTCACTCAAAACCATTAATGTCAACTTCATGTTTGCACTACAGAAAAGTCAGAGGATCAACAAGCTATTGGGTTGGAAAAATATGGTAGGCCTTATTTTATCAAGAATTATTTGATATTAATATTCAAAATCAAGTCCCAACCTGCCTGAATTATTTTACAGCTAACTGGAGTGGCTGCACTGCACCATGTGTCCTCATGCCTTCACTTGACAAGACTCACTCTGGTACTTGGCTCTGGTACTGCTCTTTGAGTTTGTTGATAGCATGAATATGTTTGGTAGCATCCTGTCCAGTGTTTCAGAGTAAATTAGATTCAGGGGGGTTGAATAACTGAAAGAATTATTAATTAATAAAAAATGTTATATTTAGTTTATAGTTAAGGAGAAATAAGTCAGAATATACTAAATATCTCTCTATGTTACTGAAAAAAAACAGATTCATGATCTAAAAAATGACTTGATGGTCTTTAAACTAAAAGTGCTCAATAAGTATTGCAGTGTATAGTAAATGTAAAATCCATATCTTAGTTATCTCAAAGATTAGTATTGTTTCTCTAACTCAACTGCTTCTACTCTGCATCTCCTCCTCAATAAGATAGTAACGGACTAACATTTGGTAGATTTACAGCATGAAGTTCAGCCTTCCAGAGGTGTCATGGGCAGATATAATTAAATGACATACCCACTCTCATACATCCTCACTTTAAACATCCATCCCTGATTTCTGAGTAGGTACTCATCCTAATTTAAGACCATTAAAGATAGATATAATACTCTGGCAAAACATGCATTCTTCAATTTCACTTCCCTTTATTTTATCTTACTGGTGTATCCAGTAGGATTTCCATCTTTTTTTCGTCAGGTTTCAACAGGACTAACTGGCTTCCTGGCAACTGGGTTAAATTAAAAACCTCCCTTATTCTGTAGCTCAGGGCTGACAGATAAGATTTATGCACTTTGAACCCCTGGCTAAAAAAAAGTTGGAAAAACCTCTGTTTTCAGATGAAAAGAGTTAAAAGGCTAAGTAGATATGGAACAATATAATCCTGTCTTCAAGTGTCAATCAGTAGATTAGTTTTATATCCAAACATGTTTGCACCTGGCCTCTGAGTCTCAAGTAGAAAGGGATACACATCACAAAAACTACATCACATGACTTGATGCAGGATTTGTGTGTATGTCTGTGTGTGCACAAGTGCGTGTGTTCACATGTCTGATGTGGTTTCCCTCTGTAATTAAAGTCCTTTAGAAGCCAGTGCACCTGGTTTTGAATGAGCCCCTATGGCAGGGACACAGACACCATCTATCAGCCTCACACAGCACATCTAACACCACTAATAGCCACACTCAAAGAGAGAGACAGACTGTCTGATTAACAAGGCTAACAGATAGACAGTGAGGCGTGAAGGAAGAGACATGTGGACAAAACAGCAGAAAAGAGCAACAAGTAGAGGTGCAAATAGACAAACGGGAAAGAAGACAAACCAGCAGACAGACAAACAGACAAGCACATGTTAACTAACAGGCAAACAAGCAGTCAAACAGAGACAGAAACAGAAATACAGGTAGGTAGAGAGAGACAGGCATACTGCCTTAAAAGAGACAAAAGGCAATACAGAAAGACAACCTGCCGAAGGAAAAAGGACATGCTAATATAAAAGGAAAAAGAGGAGAAACAGGCAGACGGACAGACAGGTACACAGATACACAGTGTTATTAGTTATCATCCTTCCCTCCTTTTTCTGTGCGTAAAAGACGATGGCACTGTCGGTGGCACAATGTGCTAATCAATACAACACAGTAACTGTATATTAATGGCTTGCACTCAGACCATGCCTGCATGCATGTGTGTGCGCGTGCATGTACGTGGAGTGGTCATCCTATGTTAGAGACACAAGGGCAGGACCCATGACTGTCTTAGAGAGTCCCCTTCTGTTCTCCTCTCCTTTGTGGAAGATAGCGATAAATGATTAATAGGCTCACCACTGCTGTGTGTGTGTGTGTGTGTGTGTGTGTGTGTGTGTGTGTGTGTGTGTGTGTGTGTGTGTGTGTGTAAGGGGGATTTCTGCCTTCTGCCCCCTGGCTTCTATCACTGTAATACTGTTCACACATCGTTTCTGCTGCACAGGCACACACACACACACGCATGCACGTGCGCGCATGCGCACACACACACACACTCTCACACAGATTTTCTATCATAGGCAGCAGAAGCATCATCTTGTTCAGGCTCATAAATAATTTCCTGCAGCTCAAGTCTGGCCTGGAAACCTGCCTTTCACTCCATGCCATCCACTCCCCCTCTCCCACTGCACTGATCTTTCTCTCTCTTCCTCTCTGTCACTCCCTGCCACCCCCCACTATCCCCCTCTCCACTGGTAAAACCACCATGCTCGCTTTGGCTCTGTGCCCCCCCAGTCGACCCCTTCTTCTAGTACAACGATCTCTATCCCTCTCTCCAGTGCTTTACTTGTAAATCAGGAAAACTCTCAACAGCAGCGGAGGGGGCTGGGGTGATCCAGGGGGTCAGGAAATGCATCAAAACCACAGTGCCTGGAGCGCATTAGACAGGGTCTTGGCACTGTATCTCAATGCTGTCATGCAATAAACAGTGTGTGGCACTGGATTTACATTTAGCACACTGGTAGACAATCTCCTTCTCCAGACAACATTACACAAGAAATGCATCACTAAATGTTGGAGACACAAATTGAACAATAAATCAATAACAAAAATGATACAGCTGGTCACTTATCAAATCAGAAAATATAGCTTCTAAAAAAGGTCTTTGGTGATCAGCCAAAAGTAGTTCAAACATTAAAATGTGTTATTTAAGCTCATGTGCCATTTGAGAGAACATTTATTTGAAGTGATTTTTACTCATTGCATTGCATTGGAATAAAGTAAGGCAAACTGCTACCAACTGTACACCCCCCAAACCGTGTAGTACATGTAGCAGTAAACAAATATTTAGTTTTCAACTTAATTGAGTCAATGTTCATCAATCAATGTTTCTGAATATTAAATGGCCCCATCCAACATTTGACTTATCTTTGGGGGCAGTTACCTAGCTCAAATATTTTATTTAAAGCTGCACTAATCAATATTTTTATATTAACAATGTAAGAAATAGAGTGCCCCGGTAGCTCACCTGGTAGAGTGCGTACCATGTACTAAGGCTAAGTCCACAGGTGGCCACATGACTCTGTGTCTGCTGGTTGTGTAAATAGGCAACTGGTTACTTACACATTTGCCACAATAACTTTATAAGATGTTATTGTTACATTTGTTTCTGCTGCACCCAACTGGCCAGAAAAATCAAATAATGCAACTTTAACATCTAAATGAAATCTGTTTTTTTTTTTTCAGAATGGAACATGTTGCTGTACTGTATCCATCTTCATCCTTCTGTGCCTTTTACCTTTTCCTCTTTTGGATTTGGAAATTTCTTTTCATACAGCATAGACTAGACACTAAAAAAGTGTGTAAAAATGATGATGATATATCTGTTAATATGCAATATTCAGTTACAGTAACAGTTCATTCAAGAGACATATTGTATCATTGACTCCTGTCTCAAAACTGTCTGCAAACCATGCATTTGTCTCTGGGAGGAAAACCAATGATAGCAGCAGTTCCATTGCAATGCAATGACTTGAATTGACAGTGATAAATGCTGGTGTGACCACACCCTGAAACTGACTTGGTGATGGAGTTTTATATATGGCATTTCTGCATTAGGAATGATATGGTTATCTCAACAGTACAACTATATGACTGTCTGTGGAAGTATAGTAAGCTATGGTATAGTGTGATCACCTTGTTAACTCCAGGAAATGTAATGCCCATGAGACAAAGTTAGACTATTTAGACAGCTCTGTAATATAATAGCAAATATACTTGTGCATCCACGGGAAAAACAGCCAGTCAGGGAGAGGGAGAAACAGAGACAGGGTGGAGAGAGGAAGGGGGGAGGAGGGTGAGAGGGAGAGACGGAAAGAGAGGGAGGCAGGTTGGGTCTGGGGATGAGTGTCTGGTCCCTAAGGCTGTCTGTGTGTGTGTGTGTGTGTGTGTGTATCTGTGTGTTTCCGTCAGCCTGCACTCACAGCTCAATAATGATAAATAAGTCAACCTCCCCTCTCCTCCCCTCAACCCCTCTCCCTGCTCCTGTCACACACACCCCTCCTCTGTTCATCTACCCCCCCACTACACTCCCAGTGGTAATGAAGCAACAGTAGGTACTAGCTGACAACTGTGCAGACCAGAGTTTCATCTATATTCATTCTGCTATAGTGGGCCACCACAGTAAGACCCTTTCTGCCTCTGAGAAACAAAACAACATCCATCCATCTCCTTCTCTCCCTCTACCTGTTCACTATCTATCAGTCTCACCACCCACCAAAACTTTCCTCATTCAGCAGTAATGGCCCACCATGTAAGAACCCTTGAACACCATAATATCTTATGATGTGATACAGAAGCACTTGGCTATACACAAGTAAAGCATAACTTAAACAAGTAGAGCCAATGTTAAAACCTCACATTTTATCCAGTTACCATGTCTACAACGAATTAAGAAAGAAACACAGGCACTTATTGCTGAAGTTAAGAAACACAGGGTCCCAACTAAAGCAAGACCAGGTCAATCTCTAATCATCATTAGCATGATGCCAACATTGATACATTACCATTTCTTAACACATTTTAGGACACAGCTTTATCACTTGAGACATATGTGTCATTTTGTTATACTATTATACCAACCAAAGTCGTGATTTATCATTGTACTTTTTTGTGACTGACTAATAGGGGAAGCATAATTAAATAGAAAGAGAGGAGAGAAAGAGGATAAAAAAAGAAAGAAAGCAAAAAAAGAAAGCCAGCAAAAAGGAAAGAGCTATCTATATTTCTGCTTGTGTTTCTGCTCCATCTACTCTATGTGTGTGTCTGGAGGGTCCTAATTGCTGCTGAGGTCAGGCTGCTGAGCAGTAAAGGGTGGTGTTTGATGCAGGTAAGAGTGTGTGTGCGTGCATGTGTGTGTGACTGCTCTGCATGCCCTTGACTTGCAGCTGGCAAACAAGGCTTTAGGCCCCCACAGCTGCCTCATCATTACTGTTCACAGGGATCCCCTGCCACACACTCGTACACACACACACACACACACACACACACACACACACACACACACACACACACACACTCGCAAGCACACACAGTGAGAGAGACTTAGTCACAGCTACACAGGCACAGACACAAAAACAGACACACGCAGACATACACAGAGACACTCACCCCTTCCCGCAGGCTCCTCATTAAGCCAGTGTAGGCGGCAGCGGGAACGAACCACAGTCCCTCTGGGGAGCCTCTCTTCTCCTCCTGATAGAGAGACATAGAAAAGACAGGGAGAAAGGGTGAGGAGGGGGGAGCGGGGGCAGTGAAGGAGTAGAGTGGGAGTGAGAGAAAGGCAGAGAGATAACGTGAAGGAGATGCAAGTAGAGAGGAGTAAGGAAAAGGGCAAGAAAGGGCCAAGTCGGGGAGGGGAGAAGGGAGCAAGAGGAGCCATGACATCTTGATTAGTGGGTTACTATGTCTGTGTGTGAACATACACTAGACTGGTATCGCGTCATCAAGCGCCAATCACCAAGGCCGCGCCCCCTTTTGGGGGAAAGAATTGCGCTGTCACATAGCGAGAGAGACAGGAAAATGCAGAAAAGCTGTTGAAGAATCCAGATCTCCAGTTCCCCATCATCCCTGGAAAGGAAAGGGGTCCCAAAAGGAGAGCTTCATGGCTTCAAGCTAGCTTCAAGCTTTATATGTAGAATAACCTGTACCCATCCACTGCTGAGGAATGTATGAGCCTCCAGAGAAGGGTAATTCTTCATTTTGGCAGCAGTGTAAATTCCTTTTTGATTACACTAAATATGAATTAGTTTCTGTCATTTAAATTATGCCGAATAAGAAACTAGAAACTGCATTAATAACCAAGGATTTCACACTGAGATTTGACGCACATAAGATACATGAGTATTCACTTTCAGTGAGGTAAACAGCTAAATGATGCTGGTGACAGTTACTACTGATAGCTTGAGTGGGAGGCTGCTGGAGTACAGTCATATAGTACAGCAGCATCAGACTGTCGTCTCAAACTAAATCTCAGGCTAGCTCAAACAGTTGGCTATTAACAGGTTGGTTATTTACAGCAGCACTTAGCCTAACGATACCTTGTGATTGAATCGAATACGTATAGATGTCCGAATAAGCAATATCTGGCCACTGTGTTGGGTCATTGATCCACTTGGATGGGGGAAGACTGAAGGGGCATGACGGCTGACCGATCAACCTTAATTTATTAAGATATCGTGACAACTATTTAAATTCAACAATATAATGACAACATCAAAATATTGACTTAGAATTACAGTATGTGTGAGCATTGCACATGTTTTCTTTAATTTTGAATGTTTGTGTATTTTTACATAATAAGAGGTAGAAAAAAAGAGAATTAAAACTTTCACCAGACTCATGAAAGTTTCAATTAAAAATCACAAGACTGCAAATAATGAGTATTTTCATTATTAATTAATCTCTCAACTATTTTAACAAATAATCCATTAATCTTTTAGACCAAGGTGATTGTTAGATATTTAAAGATTTAATTTACAATTATAGGAAACTGAGAAAAGCAGCAAAACTTCACATTTGACAAGCTGGAACCAGAAAAGTTTGGCATTTTTGAGTAATTACTTAAATGACTATTAAACAAAATTGTTTTCATTTTTGTTGTTGTTGTTTGACTCTTCAATTATTCATCTGATTATGATGAATATGCGTACTTCTTTCCCTGACAAAATACACCATATATACCAGCACTATCTTACATTCCACATAATTCTGATTATTTCAAATAATATTTTCATCTTTTCATGAAACAATGCCCCATTCCATTGCTACTGTGCTAGGCTCTAGGCTATGTCTAACCTTGAGGATAAAGACTGGGTACTGGAGGCTATAGCTAATCGTTGTCATTGACTGGTGCTGCAGAAGAAGAGAGGAGCAAAGCAGGTGGTTTTACCTGGGGACACTTAAAGGGCTATTCCACATTACTCAAATAAAACGGTTTCTCCTGCCATTAAACAGCAAAGTGATTCCACCTGTCAGGATGAGTTTACATCCTGTGTTTAGGATTTTCATTAGAACTGGGTGTAATGATGATATTAGCTACCGCTGATGCTGTTCAAATAACTTAAATATTATAGAGTATCATTGTATTCAGTGAAGAGTTTCAACATCATGTGCTGTACATTATGCAAAGAATTGTTTTGTTTTCTGTGGTCATGTACTATTTCAGTAAACTTTTTGTTGTCATTTGCGGTCATGTACTATTTTAGGAAACATTTTCACCATGCTCAACTATACTCATCATATGGGAATAGTCTGATACGTTTTTATTTCAACTTTGAAACTATTGGTCCAATAAAAGTTCATGTTTCTGTGTTTGTCAAGGTTGTAAATAATATCTAACCTTGAGACTAGAGGCAGCAATGCAGCTGATCATTGACACCGCACAGAAAACCCACCAGACAGCCAACCTGCCAGTCCACCATGGGACTCTTAAAAGACTTGGTACAAATCAAATAACTACTGGGTTTTTTAGAGCAATCAATTGCTTTACTGGCGCTGCTGGAGAAAAGTCAAATTCTCAAGTCAAAACTGAAATAAGGGACAGGTCTGAGACAGAAGCCCACACATCACTAAAAGTTGTGCTAATCATTGTCATCAACTGAAAAACACAAACAGCTAGAGCTTTTTAAAATCCAATCCTCAATCCAAAGTCAACAAGCAGGTAGCCTTACAACAAGAAGGTACTACTAACCATAGCAGTACATAGCTGTCTGCAGTTCTTAGAGCTCTACCAGGGACATATTTTGGCAGCATATCAACAACATAGTCAGGGGCGAGTCCATGAAAATATTTAGAAATGCATCTTTTACTATCTATTCTAAGAATAACAGCCAGCACAGGGACTGTACAACACAAGTAACATGAGCTTTTCTATGCTTCAGTTACTGTTTCCTGTACAAGTTATAATTGTATTACAGACCTTTTAGACAGACCTAAGAGCAAATCATTACAGTTGTTTAGTCTTCTTGTTACAAAATGATGCAGTTGCTTCTCTGTAGCAGTGACAGAACACTCCTGAGGTACAAATATATTTAATGCTCCACAGCAGTTACCAATACATTGAGGTAAATTCTCTGTTACTTCTCAATTAAATCCTCATTTACTCTATTACACCTAACACCTCATTCACTAAATTGTGGAATTACTCAAATCAAGTATACTTTGTCACCCTAAAACTGACAAACATTTATACTTTTAAGTTGCTGTTCAACAACTGACCCAGATCTATTATTATTTGTTAAGAACACACTGGCATCAATGGAAAAACACTAGCTCTTGCAGGAGCTGAAAAGTCAATTTATTAAGAGCTTCTACAAGACACTGATGAGGTTTTCCATGGCTTCAGGAGAGTAATAAGTTCAATCAGGCGAGGTGATTGATTTTTGAAGGTTATCCATCAGTCGTGTAAATAAAAATCTTACACTTAATCGACTTGCCTGGCTAGATTGAGGTTAACCAGAAATAAATTGGGATCACCTTTTCTAATGAAGTCAAATGAGGCCTCCTCCACTCTTTCTCTTGTAATTTTCAGGGCTGGGGGTCAATTCGCTTTCAATTCAATTTAGTCAGCATGTAAATTTAAACTCCATTACCTAATGACAGAGCACTCAGTTTCATGCATTTCACTCAAGATTGGTCTTTTTCACTGAAGTAATAAGAAAGTGTCTTTTGATCTTTCTGGTATCTAGCCTCAGTGTTGTGCTCGATTCAATTTGACTCATTAACTCTAAAGAAAGCCATTCCACATTAATTACTTAAGAGTTGGGAAAAGATAAACTTTTCTCTAAAAGATGATTTTCACTATCCACATTCAAGCAATCTTTTGGGGGCAGCCTGACAGCCTAGAAGTGTAAGGTGAATACTACGTGAACACAACGTTATGGGCTAATTTGTTTTATGTGTGGTTTGCACATGATTTGCAGAGCAAACTAGAGTCGAGCAACTTTACAGTTTGGCAGCCTACTATTGTTTTAGGTTGTGATTTTTCAGGGTGAGCAGCAAGGATCATTGCACTCACAATGCACACAGCATGTATTAATACAATGAATTTAATTACTTTTTCAGATTATTTTATTAGCAGGTCTACTATGTAGTAGTAGACCTCAGCAATAGAGTACTTGTCTGAATTTTAATTAATGACCCTGACACACTACAGGATACAGATTACATCAAAATGAAATCAGCAGTCTCTGAGAGGCCCAGATAGCTGATTTTCACCACTGATTTCTTCTAGTGTGGTCAGCTTAAGTGACTTAAGTGGCAAAAGGGCAAAATGCCAAATTCAATACCCTAATTAGACTAATAACAAGAAGTCAAGCAGTAAGGAATACTTTCCCAAAGATTTGTCCCAATGCATGAGTCAGTGAATGATAGAGCAATATTCACATTCTCTCCATGCAGACAGCTGAACCCTCTTTGATTTCTTGTTAATACTTCAACCTACTGTATATTATACTACTTATTTAAAAGTACTTGTGGCCATAAAGTGCAATCATACTAAATAAACTGTAGAGAGGTGATGTATCTCATTTTTGTTTAAATTGAAAATGATCATACATGCATATGTTCACAGCAATAGCATTGTCTTCACATCTCTGCATTTCTCTGAATCTATTGTTTGACTTCCCAAATACAGTCAGATGGAATTTCGCATAAGCCAGTGGTCAAAAACTTATACCAAATAACAGAAATATTAGAATTCTGTTCAGAAACCTGTCAAACATATCACAGCCCACCCTCTGTTTCGCACTATCTAATAAAAGGAAAATACAAGAAAAATAACCCTTAAAAGGACAGAAAAATATATATATTCTTGTCAGCTATGGAACTACTACCCTTTGTGTGCATGCAAGCCAGTGCACATGTGTACCCATTTCTCACTTATTTAGTGGGTGTTTGGATCCATTAATATGTTTCCTTTAGATCAATCAGCTGCAGTATCTGTGTCTCTTTATATCTGTCTCCTCATATTGGCTTCTGTCATGCAAAGGCTACCTGAGAGGCGATGAGGTGGAGGAACTCCCCGAGTGGCGGCAGCAGGAACTGCTTTATTTTACTATTTCTCAGGTTATCTCTCAACAGGTCTGTTAGAGTGGACACCACCTGGAAAGACAGAACAGAGAGAGATATAGTTTCATCAGTACTTTATTTACACAGTTTATTGTAAAAGAAATCAAATGATATTAATTGAAAAAATGAAAAATATTAAAATAATTATAAAAACTAGACTTTATGCTCTAAATATAAAATTTAAATATAAAATGTACCACAGTTCAATCAACAGCTCTCTAAGGTGGTGTCAATAACATTTAAATATGTCAAGTATCAGTTATAATTTCACAAAGGTAGTATTCCTTCACATGCAGTCTCAGAATATAACAGGACTTAGACAAATTGAGACCAACTCATCATATTAAATGTGGTTGCAAATATATGATTACAATCTGTTTTTAAGGTTCTTCAGACATCTCTGCTTAATCTCAAACTTGTACTGAATGCTGACAAGACAAAATGTGTTTTACTCTCAAGAACCCATAATTCCAGTTTGTATCTCCCTGCAATCCATACACCTAATGGTACTGAAATTGCAATTGTCCAGTCTTATAAATACCTGGGAGTTTGGCTAGATAGCAGTACCACTTTTAAACAGCATGTTGATAAAATTGGGTTTCTTATATAGGAATAAAGCATGTTTCTGTCTTGATGCCAGGAATATGGTTGTACAGTCGACCATCATGTCTGTGCCTGACTATGGAGATATCCTTTATTCTCATGCTGCTCTCTCTACCTTAAAACAACATGATGCAGTTTATCATTGTGCTTTGCATTTTATTGCAGGAGACAAATATCGTTCTCATCACTGTGTACTAAAAGGTAGGCTGGTCCTCACTAGTAACAAGAAGAGAACTACATTCTATCTTTTTTATATATAAAGGTCTCCTGCAAAAGTTGCCTCAGTAAATCACTTCTCTTCTCAAATTTAAAACCACTGCTCGCCAAACCAGATCTCAGGACTGTTTAACTCTAGTTACCCCTTGGGTAAATACTGAACTTGGGAAAAGTGCCTTCCACTACTTTGCACCTTATAAATGAATTACAGAGAATTTTAAAACTTGAATGTCTCATCTCACTGGACGATTTTAAACTTCGTATCTATTTAGTGATGTCTGTGATTGTCCTGCTGGGAGGACCATATCAAATCAAATCATACCACACCACAAATAACAAACTAGACCATGACCTCACTACTGTTGGCAACTTTTCATCATTATTCAATGGTAGAAGACGTTCTGTGTAAGAAAATATACTATTTTGGGAAGAATCATTTTTTTGACCATAAAATGAGAGAAACTAAAGAGAGGTACGGGTAAAAGCAGTAGGGTAAAGAATGAGAAGAGGACAGAGTGATAAAAGGATGAAACAACAGTGAAGAGGAAGAGGAAGAGGTAATACATAAAGAGACAAAAGGATGAGTGAAGAAAAGAAATATGTAAAGAAAAAAGAAATAGGGGGAAAAGGTTGGGAAAGAGGGAGAAAGATGAAGCAGGAGAGAGAAAGATATGAGCTGGGCAGCAGCAACAACAATCTCACTGAAAACCACTAAAATTCATACACACACACCAAAATACATGTTAAGGGGCACACATATATGTATGTATACACAAACAACACACATGTATTCAGAGCATTAAGTATATGCACACACATAACTAGGTACACAAATTCATACAATCATATGCACGTTTAAGAAATGCACACCACACTCAGACATGTAAACACACACACACAGAGTTAAGTATATGCAGAGACAGACTTGCTGGCTGGCTGCTTCCTGGCATTAGCATTACTGCCAACTTCCCCCCTCTGTGATCTGATGCAAGTTCTGCCTCACTCCTCTATCCCTCCCTCTCTCTTCTCCACTTTTTTCAATCTCTCACTGTTCTGTCTCTCCTTCCTCTATTGTTTTTCTCTTTACTTCTGTCTTTTCTCTTTCTGCTCTACTTTGAATTACCCTCTATGTATGTATCACATATTATCTCCCCCTCTCTCTCTCACCTACATCTTTCTCACTCACTTGCTTTCACTGTCTCTCACCTCCTGTCTCTCTTTCTCGTTGTAGGGTGAGAAGTGGTAACAGTCTGTTTGTCATGCTCTCTCTCAAAATATCTTCCCTTTTCCCAGAAGAGTTATTCTTTCCTTTTATTTTTGCCCAAGAACCGTGGTGTGTCCTCATGCTGAGCCATCGATGAGCATTGGAACGGTATTAGTTTGCCACTGGAATCCTGAGTAGGTTTGAACATTATTTCCAATACACTTTGAGACTAGGACAGATGCCAAAATGTTTTAGTTGACCCATCTAAACTTATACCATGTTGTATTAACATTAACATTAACTCAGTATGTGAATGGTACACATGTGCTGTTTCTGCCTCTTTCCCACATAATTTCTCTCCTTTCTTCTCTCTCACTCCCTTCCTAGGCTGAACCCACTAATAACATAAATGGCTGAGTGGGGAGTTGAGATTCTGGGGTGTGTTTGAAACTGGTCACGCAGCTGCTCTCAGGCAGAGGGTGCTGAAAGGCACCTCTGTGCAACGAGCCAGAATGGAAAAACAAACAAATACACACACACAACTATTTTTCCTCCCAGAACACATTATCATTATCTCAGCATCAACACTCCCTCAGATCAAATAATGCACCTGAATGCACACAAGGAAACATAAACATATGCACTTAATTAACATGCATAAACATTCATATAGTGGCGCAGAGAATAAAAATACATCCCAACACAGCACACAAGTTTTGCACATACACACACAAATATGACACATACAAACAGTGCACATGAGCACTTACTGTATGTCTACACTTGGGACAGCCAGATGTGTAAAGAAAGACTACAGAGAATAGGCTGGTGGATTATCAGTCCTATGAAGACGGAACTACTTTATAGCTAATACAAGCTTTGTCTCTGCTGAGGTGAGAGAAGAGACTGGCGTGTAAAGCAGTATTGCAGCATTGCAGTCAGAGGTAACCATCTTGTCTATAAGCACCCAGCTTTCCACCTAAAATTGCTGAACTTTCTAAATTCACATGCTAGCTTTTATGACCTGTGATTGACCCTTGAAAATGATATATATGTTCTGAAGTGTCCCATGATATGGCAGATATGACATACTGTATGTCAAATGGTAAAACAAGACAACAAATGCATGGCTCAAATATACAAAACAAATATATGTATTGTATCTAAACAGTTTTGTTAGTTGGATGTAGATTAGTGCAGTCTCTGAGAATATCTTCACCAGATATCTCCAGGAAACAATACGGGTACATTTTCTGTTTGACCATAAGCATAGGAATCTATACTGTACTGTAGATTTTGAATGGTTTTCATCAAAATTCATTTGTTGTCAGATATTTACACAACACAAGTGGTTCAAACTCTCATATTTTCCTTGCAAGAGGTATTCACAAATGCTTCGAGTAGTGTCTTCCCGGAGCCAATGCCCTCTAAAGATTGCTGTGAGCTTTTAGAATGTGTTAAGACTCCATATCCCCATGAAACACCCTGCACAGAGAAAGCTCCACTGGCTAAACCGCTGTAAAAGCCACAGAAAACTTTGTAAGTGATGATAAGTGAAGGGGAAAATGTTATCTAGTAGGTTTTGAAAGCACAGCTTCCCTACATCGCATAAGGAAAGCAGCAAGCTTGTGTTAGTAACATTAACCCAGAACATTTTATTCTGATTTAATTCTATTTGAGGAGAGAGACAGAGAGTGAGGGACAAAGACAAACAGACTAGAGCGAGAGAAAAGAGAAAGCAGGCGGACAGACAGAATGGAGAGGGTGAGACAGAAAGAGAGCCAGACAGGTGTGTGTGTGGGGGGGGGGGATCGAAGCATATAGCTGTTACCATAGTAACTAAGCCCAGCCCTGACACTCCAATCAGCAGGACTGCAGCAGGAGAACCCCTGCTGAGACAACACACCACACACACACGCAGCAAAATGCAAGTACGTGCTGTTTTATTGGTCATCTTTTACTATCACTATAACATAAGAATACACACAAACACAGAACATTTGCATGCACACAAACACACAAACACAAGCAGGGAAACAGAACAACACAGAAAACTACATACACAGGACCCCTGCTGAGTGCACACACAAACATGTCTCAAAGAAGCCCATGCAGACTTACAAACACACACAGAGAGAGAGAGAACCCCTGCTGAGTCTATAGATGGACACACACATGGTCATAGACACAAACAGACAGACACGCAGGCACAATCGTACAGCTTTGTCCTTTTCTTAACAATTTGTCATCCTACGGTAGCTGTGGAGAGGTAAGGAGGGTAGCGGAAAAAATGTTCCGCCATTTGTCTTTAACAACAGGCGCACCGAAAAAACACTGCTATGCCACAGTCAGCCATTTTGTAAATCGCCGTGAAGACTCAGTAGCAGTAAAGTGTCAGAACAAGTGGAGAAAGAGAAAAGAAAAAGACAAACCAAGAAAGGGAGCGGATGTGGGATCAGAACTATGTAGCCAGAATGGATTTCATTCTGAATAAATAGATGTGATCGAGCAGACGAAGAGACAAACAAGAGTAGAGAGAAGGTGGAAAAAAAGAGAGGCAAGAAAAACGTGTTTAGTTCTGTTCAGGATGAAAGGATGAAATAAGGGAGAGAGGCTCCAGATCTCACCTTCATACAAAACTGCTTTTACATTGAATTAGTTCAGCACCATTCTGTTTGAACGTGTGTGTGTGTGTGTGTGTGTGTGTGTTGGGGGGGCTCAGTAAAGTATCTGAATTGCCTATGTGTATCTCTGTCTAATAAGATTTGTGTGTAGATAAGTGTGTCCTATTACTTTGGAGCAATTTAATATGATTATGGGTATTACAGTGATGTAGCTACATACACTCAGTCGCCAGTGTATTAGGTACACTCAGCTAAAACTAATAAACTAATTTTGCATTAATAATTCCTAATGCTCCGTTTTTGTTGAAACTGTTTTAGAGAAGTTTTGATCGAACTCTGTGGTCATTTTGGAGGCTGCAGTTTGTGGTGCAGTTGAATTGTACTGTTATACTGACAGGTGTTTCTATTCATTTGTGCACCCCATTTATATCAGCAAGGGGAGACTAAATAACGGAAACACTGCACTGTATAATGCAATACAAATCAACAGCACCACAAACTAAATGCGCCAAAATTACCATTGTGCCTGTGTGTGTGTGTGTGTGTGTGTGTGTGTGTGTGCGAGTGAGTGAGTGAGTGAGTGAGTGAGAGAGAGAGAGTGAGAGAGAGAGGTGTTTTCAGTATCTCAGGCTAATGAAAGACTTGTCATGTAGATTTTTAATGCCACCTGCTGGTACACACTAGTACTGTAAAGTTAGAGTGGACAGAACAGGTATTCCCCATCCACATCTTGTGTTAGGGCAGATGTTCCCCTTCATGTTGGGCTAGAGGTTTTGGTGATATGCCCCTAAACAGAATAAAAGGAGGGATAACATCCAAACAAAAATTGCACATCTATAAAATTACAAAAAATCATAGATGTGACTTACTGTAAATAAAGAAACAACGAAGTATAGTGTATGCTGTACTGTACTCATTGTCATCTTATATTTTATTTTATGTTCTTATGCCTAAATGTGCATTCGTATTTTCTGTAATATGCATATGGTGGGCTCCTGCTGGTATGTACTGCCACCTCATGGTGCAAACTGGTAATGCAAGTTTTAGATCCTCAAAATGTTCTGCAAAGGTTTGGGAATGCCCCCGTTTAATTGTTTGTTATTGAACACTTTACTATGATTTTAACCACTTATCTTCTTTTGGAGTAAAAATGACAACAGAATTATTTGTTTTATGCTTTTTCTACAGTACCAGTGTTGCTCTTGTACTAGCCAGTTAAGGCTGAATGAGATATACTGTAACTCCAGTCTGAATGAAATTCAATACTAAATGTGAGCTTGCAGTGGAAACAATATAGAATTTTCATTTACATAACAACACTGTGTGTGTGTGTGTGTGTGTGTGTGTGTGTGTGTGTGTCTGTGCCAGACCTCAGAAACAGGACTGTCCTCTCCAAGTTCCGTACAGTGCAGAGCCAGTAGACCCATCACTCTGAGAACTTTGCTCCGCCTGGAAAACATTTTTTTTAATTTTCATTTAATAAATACATGTAAAAAGTGTTGCTTTTCTGTTTGCATATCAACACAGGACTATCCAAAAAAAGTATTTCATGTCTAAATGGTGTAACCTCCAAACAAAAGAGCACCAGAACTTTTTAAACACCTACTTTGTTTTAGGAAGAGGGAGAAAGAGGTGTGTTTGTTACTTTAGTGCTTGTAGTCTAGTTTGTATTTTTACTGTGCATCTGTAGTAACCACTTCTCAGACATTTCTGCAACATTCCAGGCGCACAATCATGCTCCCTGGTATATAGACAGAATACATACAAAATGAACTTACACATCCCAGTTAGGAGCTTGTCGTAATTGCTGGGTCAATACTGGAAGCTGAATGAAGGAGGGAGGAGATGAGAGAGACAGATACAGAGAGAAGAAATAAAGACGAACAAGATTAAGAACCCAGTCTGGAAGAAATGATTATATATGACAGCAAAAAATGGGTTTTAGATGCATTACGACTTTTAATAAGCTTGTTCAAATTTGCTATGTTTGTAAACACTTGAGTGAAACAATTGTACATTTTTTAAGGTCTGATGGGTGAATAAAACAAATGAGCGGTATGGACAAAACTATTATCACACCATGTTATATCAGCACTGATATGTCTCGAAAGAAGTCATAATTTTCTCATGTGTTTCGTTACAACTAAATTTCTAATTTTGAAAAATGTACATGTTCTCAGGTATTTCACATCCAAAGTCAAACAAAAGATAGGTCATTTTTGTAGCCCTGACTAATTCTATAGGACTATGTCCTTGTTACTGCACTAATGACTCTCACTTCAATAATGAGTAGCTTGGAGCAATAGCAAGAATCTCATGCCTGTTACATCTTCCTGATTAAGCTCTTTGCTGACAGGTGAAAACACATGCCTGGCAAATGTGTCACAGAGAGAGCACAAGGGCCGAGGATTGAGGAAAACAAAAAATGATAAACTTACTATATTGTATGTGTTCAATTTTACAAACATACAAATGGAAAAACTAGGTTATTTTACAGCCTCAATTTCACTCAGCTGAGAGCAAGGACTCCCACACTGCCATGCAGTGTTGACATCTACAATATTCCCTCAAACTGCTAAATTATCTTGCTAAACCCAGCAAATAGTGATGCAACAATATTTCAACAGGAATACTAAGTAAATACACGTTTTCCTACCAGTGTTGAGTTAATCAGCCTGTTAGCAATAACTTTATGTCCAACCACACAGCAGAGGTAGCACAGCAAGTTGAGTCTGGAGCGAGTCACTGTGGAGGGAGGAGGAGGAGGAGCAGTGGAGGAGGAAGAGAGAGGAGCGGATGGGTTCTGTTCTTCAAGGGATGAACGGAGCTGTAAGAAGAAGACAGTCCACTCTTCATCACTCAGGGACTGCAGCTTCTCAACTGGAGGAGAGGAGAGGAGAGGAGAGGAAGTCATCATCAAGACATAATGGGGCCAATGACCATACACTCCATAGATCCACTGAACCTTCTGCAGGACACTGATAAAATCACTTGATGCGACTCGAAAAACGAATGTAACACAGTACCTGAATATGCTGGTACACAAAGGGTTTTGGGATCAAATCGCACAGGAGAACTCTTAAGAATCTGGTCAATAGAAAGAGAACACCTCAGTATGTGAGCCTCAGTATGAGCAGTCTGATCTTCATATCACAATTCCCATGTAGCTATCTTCTTTACCTCCTAGTAACCATCTATCATTAAATTCAGTATGCACGCATTTTCTTTACAGTGAAAAATTTACATAAAACTTTGAAACCCCGTTTTCAGCAACATTGTTGTTTAATATTGTTTAGCTTATACAATTTAATTCTGAAGATTATAATAAAACATGAACAGCAAGAAAGGCTCCTCACAAGGATACTTACTACTGAAGATTATTAAAAGTCAAATAGATGTATTGTAAGTATCTGAAAACACCCTGAATGAAATAGCCTGTGTCTGATAATATTGCATGTCCATACCTTGGGGTTGTCCATGATTGGGGTGACAGTCAGATCAGAGTCAGTATGAAGAAGAGCTTTCACACAGGATGTGATGTCAGTACCAGTACTAGCCTAGGAGGAGGGGAAAGGAAAGAGGGAAGAGCAGAAGAGTCAACCCAGCAGAAGTGGTGTGAAGTATTTAGAGAGGAGGATAACATGCCTTTAATGTTAGACCTGTAAGTTAATATATTTAAGTCTTTAATAAAAATATAAAGAAATTGCAGTAGTGTGATTGGGTTTAGTCACGGTAACTAAGTTGCTAATTTACCAGTTACTCATGTTATTGTATTGGCATGAACTACTCCTCTCTGCTGTTTACATGTTCTTACAGGTTTCAGAGTATATGGTGGCAGTAACCTGAGGTGCAGGAGTCTGGTTGGGAGAGTCTGAGATACTGCAGCTTCTCCTTGAGTTGGCACGGGAGCTAGAAGAACAGAAACAGAATATTAAAATATACTGTTAGCTGCTTATGGCTAGCAGTTGGATATATGTACATGAGGCTGATCCCCTGTAGCTTAATTGGTAGAGTACAGTATTGCTGAGGATAGATGTGTAAGTATTTGTAGATGTGTGTGTGCAGATAAGAGTTTGGATGGAGTATAAGTTAAAATATTTTGAGATTCACATTCTTTTTCAGAAAGAAGAAATTAATAAGGCCATCAATTAGCTTACTTGGTAAAACAGGTAGACAACCCTGGTAAAACAGGTATAACCCTATGACCCTGGCAAAACAAGTGAACAGGAAGCAGATAGACTGTACTGAATACCTGAGCAGAAAAATGGCCTCTGTGTTGTCCTCATCCACACCACTCTTTGGCCTGAACTCTGATACGTTATCTGGAAGAGGAAGCACACAAGATGCTACGTCAGATTTTCGAGGGTACATTATGACGCATATAGTATGTCTGAGACACATGCCTAGTAAAGGCCACACAGGTGAAAGATGGAGCACACATTTTAATCAAGGATGGGATTTGCACAATAGTAACTACAGCAGTGAAAAATCCAAATGTTTGCAGTTGAGGGGAAAATAGGACAGACCAAACTTGGCTTATCCAGAAAACCAGATTACTACAGCCATGTTCATACAACAGTGAAACAAAACAGAGAAAAATAAGGTATTAGTAGAATGAAAACCTTACTAAATAAATATTATGCCTGTTCCTGTCCTTCCAAAAATATCAAGTTACAAATTCTCAGTGCTGCTGCTGAGAAACAGCATAGCTTAGGGGTATGATGATAGTATTTGCTTCCCATAAATACAGTAAATACAGTACATAATGTCCAATCAATGACCTTTCATATTAATCATCTCTCACTCACACACACACACACACACACAGACAGAGTTAAGTATATGCAGACAGACTTGCTGGCTGGCTGCTTCCTGGCATTAGCATTACTGCCAACTGCCACATATACACACACACACACACACACACACACGGTGAACATATACAGAGGACATTTACAAAAACCATTGGTATAAACCGGCATATTATAGTTCAAAATATCATGGCCTGTTGTGGCCAAGTATTAAACTCCCATTTCTAACTTAAAACATATAAAAATAAGCAAGCACAGACCAGACATCAGTGAATGTGTTACCTAGTGTGAATGACTTATTGGGCTGCAGTGTGTGGCACATGTACTGGGCCCTAGCTAGCTTGGGGTCATCTTCTGTTTTTGCCTCCCCCTCTCCTCCTCTCTCCTTTCCCACCTCCCTATCCAAGCCCTGGTTGGTCCTTAAGGCTCCACAGGTTGTGTGTCTGACAGCTTGTTGGCAATCAGTCCTTCTGTCAGTTGTTGCAGTTGCTGTCTGTGATGAGATTAGTTTCTTAGAAATCCTATGGGCTGGCTGGGTGAATGTCGAGTGGCTGTTGGGAAGCTCGTCTGCCTGTCCTGGAGGGAAAGGGTCAGGGATTCTTGTGTGTCTGTTGAGGTATTGAAAAAACACAAAGTAACACAAACTATTCAACTGAAGGAAAAAATAAAAAATGCATATGAACTATTTTAATTAAACTTTATGGTAATTCTGCCAGCTGTTTGTTGTGCTGTTTATTGTATTGCGTCATATTGAAAGGTGTTTCAACATTTTGGCCTCTCCAAGTGGAATAAAAGAGGCTAGACTGGGCTTGAATAACATTTCGCCATCTATATCTACCATTAATGTGTGCATTACTACTCTTTCACAAAGCAAATCTGAATGCAGTAAAATGGCTGAAACAAATGTCTGTAGAATGCTGTAGGAGCTGTAAAATCAAGAGAAATAATAATATATAAACACACCTCAAGATAGCTGAACCAATCCCCTCACAGCCTTTTTTTTCCTCCTGATCCCCTTCTTCGTCCTGCTCTTCCTCTTCTGCCTCTTCCACATCCTCCTCCTCCTTTAGTACTTGTGTCCAGAAAGGGTGGTCCAGCAACTCTGGCCAGTCCATCCTAAAGAACAAAAAAACAATAAAACTAAATATTAGGACACAGAAACATCACTCTGAGCACAACATGCAATAAAAAGTAGCAGTCTGAAGTATGGACATTTCACTGGCTTAGAAACTCTAGTTGTCCATGTTAAGACAATATATGTAAGTTACCTCGGGGACAATTGAGCAACAAAGTCCAACCTGCTCCCTCTAATTTAAAATTGACAGTATGGACGTTGTATTCTAATTGTATGCTACCATGAGATTTCAGTCTTGATATATGTTATGATGATAGTAGTAGTAGCCATATTAGAATAGAGTGTGTGCAGGACCTGTGTGTGTGTGTGTGTGTGTGTGTGTGTGTGTGTCTGTCTATGAACCTGACCTCTTATCTGGGTTTTTGTTAATCAAGGCTTTCAGAAGATTCTCGAAGTCCTCACTGGGAGGACTGGCTGAAAACACTGTAACAAACAACACAGAATATAACTTCATTAATTAAACAAACTAACAAAAAACAAGCACTCTATAACAGCAACATGCAAGGCAAAGTGGCACTCAACAAGGCACCAAACAGGTGGTAACATTTCTTCTGCTAAACAGCAACAAAAATGTTTATGTCAGACATCACATCTGTGTGTGAGTGTGTGTCTGTGAGCAAGCATGTGTGTGTGAGAGAGTGTGTATTACCTGTCTGTCTGGGAGGTGGTGGTTCCTGATGTAAAATCATCTCTGTCAGTTCAGTGTAGTTATCAGAATAGAATGGAGGTTTGCCTGGGAAAAAAACCCAGTTTGGGTTTAGGTTTACAGTACAGTATAGTATAGTATAATACCGTATGTTGAGCTCAGTGTTAGTATCTTATTGCCTATTAGTTAGTTCAGTTGTCAGTTATAGTACGCAAATTCTGTTCCTTAATAATTAAGTTTGTTTTTCAATCCAGTTCATCAGCAGTAGCATAATCATTATAAAATGCAGGTACAATGGTACAATAGAGAAAAACATTGTTTATTCATTCATACTCAAGTCAGTGTACGTGTGTGTGTGTATGTGTGTGTCTGTGTATGTGTGCATGTGGTTACCAGTGTACATGTAGTAGAGAATACAACCCATAGCCCAGAGATCAGACCTCGTATTGGTTTCTGACCCCTGCAGAACCTCTGGAGCGCTGTAAGTTGGAGAACCTGAAAATATACATACATACACATACAGTAATTAGGAAAGACAAAAATAGTAAAAGAAGACAGGCATCCTCATCATGAACAAAATATGTATTGCTGTTGAATTTTAGCCAAATTGTACATTTTTATGAACCTGTGTATTCTTGGTCATCATGTGGTAAATGGTATAGAATAATCAATATGTTGGCCAATTATTTAAATTACTGATGGAAAGTGAATTTCTTTAGTTCACTTAGTTATCATACAGTACACTTTTTCCATAATGTATAGCATGTTCTCAGCTTTTAGTTTCTGATATGTCATAACAACAGCTACTCCATCCCCTTCTCTCCCTCCCTTCTGAATTCACCCACATAAGAGTTGTTTTTGTTGTAACCTAAAATATGTCCCCTGTTGTTGCACACCCAGCCATTCCTCAGCTGGACCCTAGTCTTCCTCTGCAGGCTTTTCCACCCTGCCTGTCACATAAAATCCCTGCCTGCTCACATGTTCCCCAGCTGCCAATGAGTTTCCCCCAGCAGATGTAAGCTGTGTTCCAATTCAACTGGGTCCATCAAAAAACTGTACATCTTTGGACTCCACTTGGCTAATCTACTAGTTAGCCTCCCCATCAATCAATATTGTAATGTGTATAGAACCAACATGATTAAAAAAGTCATCTGACCTTGTAATCTTTTCCTCATGTTGTCAAAGTTCTCCTTGCTATCTCCTTCCCCTGCTTCCTCAGATGTAGAGAGCAAAGTAAAGAAATCATCCAGTGATTCTCCCTCTGCCTTGGACAGACAGAAGTTACCAAACTTCAGAATGCCACTACCATCCAGTAGGATCTGGGCAACAAAAGGAGAGTTACTGTATTAATGTGATAATAATTTTGCTGTTATACTGTTAGTCCCACATACACATGAATGCAGAGGCACACCTTAGCAGGGGTCAAGTCAGAGAAAGTGATTCCTAATTCGTGGATGTATTTCAGGCCTTTGACCAAGTCCCATCCAAACCGCCTCACCACATCTTCTGACAGACATCCATCATGAGCGATTACAGACTCCAGGGAACCACCTGATAGATAGACGGACAGAGAGAGAAAAAAGAGATCAAGCATGAGAGAGACAAAGAAACTTAGATAAGTGACACCTGTTGCATTGTTTTAAAAACCAACAATCCATTCTGCGTAAAAAACATGCCAGTTTACAATCTATACTTGAAGGTGAATATCTGTCATTAATCAAATAAACCAGAATATAAGGGTATTTACAATTTATGAAATCTTATCAGTTTTCAGCTGCTATAAGATGCAATTCTCACTCCACATCCTTTGATGGCTGAAAACAAGCAGTAAATTATTACTATTAATGGTACATGACTGCTTATCAGGAGTGCCAGAAATAATTACCGACCTGTGCAGAGCTCCACTACCATCCAGAGGTGGTTACTTGTCTCATACCACTCATAGAAGCATACTATGTTCGGATGATCCAGATCATGGCTGAGACGTACCTAACAGGGGACAGAGGCAAGACATCATTAAATGTGTACAGTAGGTATTCTTTATTGCAAGGCTCAAACGCAAAATTCACCCTAAAAAGAATTCACATGCAGTATCTCTATGATCTCAGGACTGTTGGAAAACAATGACAGAAATTAGAGAAACTTGGAAATAGACAGAGGGCCCGAAACTCTGATGTCCAAGGTATATAACTATTACAGCTACCCATGTTTTTTGTTTGTTTTATTTGTTTTGTTTTTTACTAGTATTATTTATGTTATTTAATGCCTTTATTATATTGTATTTCTGTACTGCTTTGGCAATATAGATTCCTGATCTGCCATGCCAATAAAGCTTATTTGAATTTGAATTTGATAACTTTGTGATGCATATAGTTGTTTGTTTCTGATGACAGCATAGTTAGCAGAATTTTAGTTGGTGAGTTCAGGCCTCTGCATGCTGCATAAAACTACTATATTATTAATATAGAAAAATAATGAAAATATAACCAATGTCATAATAAGTTGATATAGTTTAAAGCTCTATCCTACATGGTTGGTGATCCTTGGTCTCTTGGCTTTGTCAGCGCAGATGATGGCTACATAGTTGAGATTGCCCTTCCTTCTTCCTTTATAGACAACAGAGCTGCTGCCTGCCCCAAGTTCCTCATACAGGATGAAGTTCTCCATCCACTGTGGAAAAGAAATAAGATGCCTAAATTTATAATCATTAGACATTTTAGGAAGCTGATCTAAAAAAAAACAAAATAAAAAAGAAAGAGTAGAGGTTGTCATTAATGAGGAAAAGAAGCAGAGAAATATAAGACATAAAACCAAATACTGGTATAAACCAGTATTTTATTACCTTAACTTTATCATAACTATTGTACATTTGCTGTAAAGTTATCCACACTGGCAGACAAAACATGATATTTGAAACATATTGTTAATAATTATAGACCATACAATTATTAAATTACCATAAACTGAAACCTATTGAAGGTGTTGTTGATATGGTCTGACATTGGCAAACATCACTCATTATAAAAAAAAATCAAATAACGCAGGATTATATTTGTCATGAATTTATTTTATCAAGGCTCAAACAAATAAATATATGTAAATAAATACTGTAATTTGTTGTATATCTAAGGTATACTCGTCCTGTTACGTTTGCCATGAGGAACTTACATTTAGCACAGGCTTACATGATTCCACAACTACAATATAAAATGGCTACCTGTAAAATGTACCAGCTGATTACAATTACGGCTAATTAGCTGCAGAACACCTGACACCTGTGTCACTCTAACGGCTTGAGCGGAAAAACATAAAAGAATTTTAACTTTCAGCCAGCTAGATATGACTCTAGAATGTAGTTATATTTAATTGGCCATATTTGAAGTAGATAATTAACTTTTAGATGGTGAATATTCATGTTTAGCTTTAACTTAAATTGTCGGTTTAGATGCTAACGGTTGGCTTGTATGTAAGCTGTGGTGTAGCAACCGATAACGTTATCGTCTATTCATTAGCACAGTTTGTTCGCTTATAACGAGACAGAAGTAACTGCAACACCTAAAAAAAGTAGCATAATTACATGAAAACTATACACACAGCCACAAAAAAGTTAGTTAGTTAAACATATGTTTACTGTTCCTCACACTTAAAAAACACAAATTACCTTAGAACTTGCCTCTTCAACTACCCGCTGTTTGTTGGCGGAAGAGGGATGGGCCACGTAATTCCAACTGGAAGAGGGAAGTTTGGAATTCTTCAGATAAAAGAAAAGCTAAATATACTCACCAAAGCCATTCCATATAAATAAAGAAGTGTATTTGTGTTTATAAAATATTCTCACATGCACACAATTCAAGAAAAACGTCGGTTTATTGTAAAAGTTTTATTGGTTTTAACCTGACCACCTCCAAATGGCATAGTCCTGCGTTGCTAGGATACAAGAGTGCACACAACAGACAGCACACGGTCGAGCGATTCTAATACAGCAATAATCACCATCAAAATGACTGTATGACATTTTAAAAAGTATATTACACAAATGTAATTCGCATGTCCGACAATTTACAAAATATACAAATTCTCCAACCCACAGCTAGGTATCAGATTCTGAATCTGATTTTATTTACATTTTAGGGGCTCTTGGATATTCATTTTTTCTTCAAAATTGAATTGTAGCCTATTCATATCAATAATTTGATCTTTAGTATTACAGCCAGAGTTCAAAACTCTCTTTCTCAATGTTTAACGTCCCCCCATCTCTCCCTCCCTCTCTCTCTCCCTCCCTCTCACACACACACAACACACAACACACACACAGAGGGATGAGAATGCATTTTATTATAATCGAGCAACAGCTACTATAACACGCCGTTTCCTTTCAATTTCAGTATCCGTTAGACTTTTTTCCGACCAAGCAATTCAATGCTGTTAACGTTTTTTGGTTGTTTTTTTTTGGCTAATTATAAAAGTTCAAAACTCTCTTTCTCAATGTTTAACGTCCCCCCATCTCTCCCTCCCTCTCTCTCTCCCTCCCTCTCACACACACACAACACACAACACACACACAGAGGGATGAGAATACAGTGACACAAGGCACCCGTGACAAATCCTGGATTTTATGCATTTTATTATAATCGAGCAACAGCTACTATAACACGCCGTTTCCTTTCAATTTCAGTATCCGTTAGACTTTTTTCCGACCAAGCAATTCAATGCTGTTAACGTTTTTTGGTTGTTTTTTTTTTGGCTAATTATAAAATAAAACCTTAACACAATCATGTAGTAAAACCACCACACAAAATGTTAAACTAATTAGGCCAAGTATAAAGCAAAACCAAGCAAGGTGAAATGGGGTTAAGAACACTTTAAAACAGTCTAAATGTTGGGTTACTACTGAATATAGATGGAGACAGAATGAACAGGGGACAGTGGAAATCCTCAGTGCACAGAACTTAAACTGATGAAGTTCCTAACCTGTAAGGTTACATAAAATTGCTAAGAATACCATTTCCCGTGAGCGTAATTTATTCTACAAAATAAAAGCAAGAAACAAATTCAATGAAAAAAATGTTTTCCACCACATTTGTTTCTTACAACATTGTATAAATACATAAATAAATGTAATGTACTGTGCTTAGGATTGGTGTTGGTTTGAAAATATCCTATGTAAATAATCACAGATAATGACAAACCCTGTTTCTTTTCCTTTTCAATAGGAGTTTCTAAATCAAGCTCAGTAAATGTGTGTGTGCGTGCAAATGATTAAACACATATTGCATCTACAATGATTCAAAAGCTTTATTGCTACCATCACATTATAATATAATATTTACAATTCATTAATTATTGTTTCTAAGAAAAATACCTTGTTTAGGCTGACAGTCTCAGTATGAAACCGTGGTGTGGTGTATGTAAGGTTAATAGGTTTTGTCATTTCTGTTTTCCTTATCTTCTACTGACACTTTCTGCACACTATCCAGGCAAGCAGAAAGTTTACAAACTACCTTTTAGGGTATTTATTTAATGAAGTGTCATACTTTTGTCTATACAGCTTAATGCATGTGTTGTGAGCAAAATAGACCACTAAAAATAATAAAGTGAAGTGATATTTTAAAAACGAAATGTAATATTGTAATGCAGTTTATTTTGGAATCACTCACACCGGATGTAGCTCCACATTTCTTCCGCTTTGACTCAGCTCTGCTCTGCAGCTTTGTTTCCATCAAGCGATTCAGTCACCCCTGCAAAGGAAGCCAAAAAAAGCTGCTGAAGTTTTGTGAACAGGCACGGGGCTGAGTCTGAATTACATCTTCTGTATTCGTCCGTTCACTTGGCTTGTTTTTCGCCTGATTGTGGCTTTGATATTCTGACACCGGTCTGGTGTCGAAGTGTGTTCCCCATTCAGATAGTGTTTCCCGTAGCGGTGCCCTTCGCGGTTGGTTGGGGTTAGGGCTTAGGTTAGGTTAGGTTAGGTTAGGTTATAGTTAGGCGTAGCAGAGATAACTGGTTAGGGGTTAGCTAGGGTAAGGTTGGGGTCAGGTTAAACATCTCAGAAGAGGCTTAGGTTCAGGTGAAGATAA
Organism: Macquaria ambigua; assembly: GCA_008360985.2. NCBI lineage: Eukaryota > Metazoa > Chordata > Actinopteri > Centrarchiformes > Percichthyidae > Macquaria > Macquaria ambigua. Next base: position 73,574 of record VMKM01002059.1, read on the forward strand.
GGGGAAACAGACTTCGACACAACACCGGTGGTATCATAGCATTTTGGCTCAACCACATCCTGAGCAGAGTCGCGCAGAGTGAACCGCTGAATAGTACTTAGCTAGTCGCCAAACAGAGGAAACGGAATTATTTTGCCTCTTCAGGGAAGTCTTCGCTATCTACTAAAGCAGAGTAAGTAAGAAGTCTTATGTGAGTTTGCGAAAGACTCAGATTTAATGTTTGATGATCATATGGTGATAACTGGAGCAGGTGCACAGTGCCACACGGTCTGCTAACTTGTAACACTTACTCATGATAGGAACGGTAATATAACTTTATACATGAAATGTTTTTAACCTCCATCAGTGAAACTCGTGTGTTTTCCTTGTTGCATTCATCTGCTGAGTATCTCGCTCAGCTGTGTTATAGATGGCCCATGTGGTTTTGCATGAGAAGAAGCCGTTTGTTTGTCTGATCTAGTAAGTGAGCTCTGTTTTCTGCCCACACTTTGCCTCTCTCAGAAGCGAAAATGTTCAGCCTTGAGAGTTTGTCACAGCGGCTTGTGGGCACATTTTAATAAGATTGATTTCAGATTTAGGTGGGCCTAATCCTATCACAGTAAATCTGCCTCCACTCATTAAAAGTGACCGAAGTCCTCTCAGTCTCCCCATAAGCAGTCTGACTGATTATCACTCTCAGAGACTGTGAACAAACTTTTGCCATTAAAGTGACATGTTGATTATTACTCCCCTGGTCAGTCAGTGGGCTCATTACCTATATGAATCTGACTTGAGTCTTATTGTTGTAAGCCAGTTACTTTTTTAAGCATACCCTTCATCACCAAAATGAACATATAAGTTACACTATATAAATATTAGATTCAGAGATGATCATCTGATGCATTCATGTTTTTTATATCTCTTCAGGTACTGTACATCTGTTAAATGCCTTTTTATTTTTTTATTAGATGCAATTATGATGTGAATTCAAGTTAATATTGGAATAGATTTTGCATATTCAGATTTCCCTTTAGAAACCAATCACAATGAAGGAAATTAAGCTAATGAGCTGCGGCCCATTAGCTAAATTTCCTGCAGCACAGTACCTTCAGTGTCAGAGTAATTGAGGGGTCAGTGATTTTTATTTTACTTCAGCGACTCTGCTGAGGGGGAGGGTTTCTCAGCCAGTCCTGTGAAGCTAAATAAGGTTCCAATTGGTTTTGCCAACTAACAGCACATGATCTGTGTGGAAGGCCTGTGTAGCGTCTCACCGCTCGGACACACAGCAGGCTAGGCCTCACTGTTAACGCAGAGACTGAGAACGTTCACACAACCAGAAGCCGGACCTGAACAGATAGATCGCATGTCTGAAAGATAAGAGGGGCTGACAGATGGGCTGTGGGGGGTGTTTGTTCTTGTTTCTGACCGCTCTGTCTCACTCCAAACGCACACTCACACACTCAAAGGCTTGTAGCATATGGTAAATCAGTCATCGTGGTTAGACATGTGTGATGTCAGTATTTTGTAACACTAGAATCCACTCTCAATAAGCCAAAATGAGTCTCCTTCTTAAGGACTGAACAGTATGCTTTCATTTATTTTGGTGTGCCATTCTACAAAAAAGAAAAATTGATCAGTGCCAACAACAGTGCCAGCACACAGATTTTTATGTGTGCTAGAGACTGGTGACTTTGTGTATTGGTAGACTTTTCTTTGAAAGGACAGGAAAAGTCAAAGGTTGCTTTTATGTATGAATGAGGCCCTCAATATTAACTTCAAAACTCTTTTACTGCAAACGACCACTGTTGAGTAACTTTATGGATTTATGGCTAGCTGAGCTTCAGTGGAATTTTAAAAATGACAGAAAATCTGATGGAAAGACAATAAACTGTAGCACAATGCAAACTGCAAGAAGAAGGGCTAGATTGCACATGTGCGTGAGTGTATTCAATTAACACTGTTTGAGGAGTGAGGAGATTGGTTGCCTTTGGGATTGACTGTAATTTGGGCTGATCATGACTGACACTGGGACTGGACTGATATGTTACTGGCATACTCCCATTTATTTCAGCTATAACAATATTGGCACCAAAAAAGTAGTAGTAGCCACAGTGACCTTTACAGTCCTCAAGATTGTCATATCTGTTACACATTAATTCTACAAGCAGAGGTAAGAATTAATTCTAAACAAAATCTCAAATATATACCAATTTTAGGTTTTCAGATTGATCTGGTGAAGGGTGAAAATAATGACATTTATGGATCATCACAAATAAATCCTAACTGACAGATTTCCTAAATAAATATTTTGCACAGTATGTGTCACACCACAACTGCAATCAAAGTAGTGTTCCTCTAATCGGTATGTATCAGCAAGCACAAGTGAAGTTGATGTAATGCTCATAACTGGTGGGGTATTTCATAGAATACAAAGCAAAACACTTATGATACAGCCTATAAACTTTTTAAAACTATTTTATACAGCTGTAATAAAATAGCGATGTACTTAGTTCAGAATGATAGCCTTTGGTGTGATACAGCACAATGTAGTGTTATGGCTGACATGATACTTTTAAAATTTGCAAACAAGATGTGCTATTTTTAGCGTCAGCGTTACAGTTCACTGAACTGAGCCGCACTGATGCAGCTATCTGTGTGACATGTACTGTTATATGTTATAGTGAAACATGCTGAAGTGTGTCTGTGTATACACTGTACCAGCGCCTCCTTGCCAGGCTGCATGTTTGATAAAATTAACAGGCTAAAAGATTTAGCAACTTTGTGCCAACTTTGTTCAATCCCAACAGGATTAGCCATACAACCTAACGCCTTGAAAGGCTTTCTTACATAGTTAATGAGTGTTTATGCTCTCTGCTGTTTTTTGGCTTTTCTCTGTCTCCCTGTTGTCTTGTAGACTAAAAGCTGTAAATGACAGACCTTTCTGCTCCAGTTATCTGCCTCTCTTTCTTCTATTGCTCCCTCTATTCCTCCATCACTCTATCTCTCTCTCCTCTTTCATCTCTTTCTTTCCTCCACCTCTCTCATCATTCTGTCTCTCCCTTCCTCCATCCTCCTTTTCATCTTTCGTCTTCTTCCTGGATGTGATCTCTTCTCTTCCTTTCTGCTCAGTGTGATATGAAAGCAGGGACAGTTTCTTCAGCAAAGCTTTCAAACAGGCTGTACTGTCACACTCACACTCATGAACATCCATCAGCCCATTTCCCACTCTACTTTGCTGTTGAAGAACAAAGTACATTCTTTTTTTTCACTAGCACAACACTCTTCAGCCAGGAGGTGTTACATGAAGGGATTAAAAAGATTTGGGATATCTCAACTTCCTTTGACTGATCTTGTGACTTGTTGGTCTTTAAAATCCAGCTTCCTTCTTCTGCTCTCACCTTAACTTCTCTCTTTGCCTTCCTCTTTGTCTCTCCTTCCTGTGAAGACAGTTGATGTGAGACTGTGTGTGTATCTCTGAGTAATGGTATCAGATCTCTTTTGTCTGATAGCAAGCTTGCTAAATTTTAGTCTGTAGGAAACTTGTTGCTGTGTGCATTTCAGAGTGGTCAGAGTGAGAGGCTAAGAAATGAATGAGGAGAGTAGAGATGGAGGGAGTACTGTATGTCAGAGACAGATGCAGGGAATAGGCATCCTAGGGACGGAGATTTTTTTCCTTTATAACTGCTTGTTTTGAGACCATATAGTGGCCAAAAAATAGTACACCTACCAACCAGTAAATAATAATCCAGTTAATACAATACAATCACTAATACACTTTTTCAAACAGGGGGTAAGCTAAGCCAGCTAATTTGGCAGGGGCAAGCATAGCATGATACAGAATACTGCTTTATCTTTTCTTTTGTTTGTGTCTTTAAATAAGATCCAAATGTCTTGTGAATCTCAAACATCTATCATTTTTGCAAGTGTAAAGTTGGGTGTATGTTTGTCATGAGTATTAATCAGCAACCTAATAGCATGCCATCCTTGCAATGGTACAAAATTAGACAAATGTAATATTTAAATTATAAGCCAAAAATCCTAAAAACCCTTTGCCCCATTTGCCTCTGTTTCTCACTGCTGCTGCCTATCTTCTACGAGTTATTCTGTAGATCTGAGTTATAAAGAGGAGAGGAGAGCGTGTGTGGACCCTCTGGAGCGTCATGCTTTTTTTAAGTGCAGTTTTTTTTAAGTTGAGTGAGGTTCTCATGAATACACAAAGCCAGGCAAAGTAATCGTGATGCATACTAACATTATCAACGAACCACCAAGCAACTAAGTCTCTGCCACAGAAAAGCTTTTCCAAGACAAAGTCTTCTCAGAATTGACTTCTCTCTCATTAATCACCATTGCCATGTAGCTGTTGAAAATGGCCAACCAATAAGCCCATAAATGTGCACACCAACAACCAGTTTGTTGCAATCAGAAAACTGCGATGAGTCTCTTGGTGTTGCTTGCTGGCCAAAGTTTCACACATTGGCCAGTGCAAACCTAAATAAGAAAAATGGTGATTTAAATATATCATGGTGAACAGAGTTGAAAATAATGAAGACGTCGATCAGTTTTTTTTTTTTTATTAATGCAAAAATTATTTCGTTTTAATGAAATCATGTACTTTTCAAAGTAGTTCAAATTTAAGGGTACTTTTATCAGCTCTGTATTATCCATTTCTTTTGTAAGTTCCATCTCTTTTGCTCTGTTATTGATTGTATCTCTGGTCAAACAGAGGATATTGGAGTATTGATTGGATCCATTGATCATAAAGTGGCTGACAGGATGGGCTGCAGCCGGGACTGACCTTCATTTACAGCTTCAAGTTTGAATTTCTGTTAAGTTTTAAAATCGAACGACTGCATTCTTAAATCTACAAAAACAGTTGTGTGATCTTACTTAACAGGTACGTTTTACTGCAAGTTATGTTGTAGAACAACAATGAATGTTTTTTATGCAAATACTATAAATACTAGAAGACCTTTTCAGCTGCAACACCCAATATTTGTCTTTGTTAATATCAAGGGCAAACTGAGAGAAGGTGCTGCAAGACTGAGAGACTTTCACATAGTCTGATTAGAGAGAAAAGAATAGGGGATAAAATGAAACCCAACACAATCAAGTTAGAGGGAATTAAAGAGAAATTTGAACCCAGGCTGAACACACCAGGTCAGGTCGTGACCGATTAGGTTCAGACTGAGAATAAAAACTTTTCGTCTTGGAACATTTAATCTAACAGTACCTGAGCCTCTGTGCTTTTATGCTGTTTTATACATGGCTACTGTGTAATTAAGCTGTTTCTGTACACAGGATAATGCTGACATTGCAGTTTCCAGTAGCAACCAAAGTTTACTTTGCTCTCCCGTTTCTAATAACTGGGGATTTTATGGCAGGAGATTTTTATATACTGGTCTTCTCACCATGGTGATGTTATGGAGGGATGTTTATTGCCGACACGTTAGTTTCTAATGACTGAGCAGCAGTATTGATGTTAACCATCTGTCACTAAGGCTCTGACCAGTTTCTCAAGGCAGACAGAAACAGAGTTTCTATAATATGCCTTGAAGGCCTGCCCCCAAGTGTTGCATGGCAAAGAACATTCAGAAGAAGTTGTTTATGATGTACACAGTGTTTCCTGTGTTAGAGCTCCAGCTTACAGCCAGTCAGTCACAGCATGTGGGTACACTCTCCTGCTCACGGACAGATGACCACTGGAAACAGTTATCCATCAGCATGTCCTTCTATATTTCATTAGCCATGACACACACACACACACACACACACACACACACACACACACACATTACAGTGCGGGAAACCAGCACTACTCCAAGTCAAAGTGCTCTAAATTATCAGCTATTGAAAGTAAGGAAATCCCCTCCAGCAAGGACAAACCTTGGCACTCAGCTGCTGAAAAGTGCTGCAGAGGCATGTTTTGTGAATTGATGTATCGACTGTCATCGTGCCCAACATCAGACAGGCTAATGTTTGAAAACTTTTGGCTGACTAATAAGATGCATACCCATCATTTTGCTGTCTGACTCCTACTTCAGGATAAACTGCTACAAAGAAACTAACATTTCGGTGGATTAATAGACATTCAGCAGTGGACTAATTTGAAAAGTGCACTAAGGTGTGTTTCTAAGCCTGAGTGATTACTAGATGCATAATTGCTTTGTTAGATATAAAATATACAGTATATCCATAATCAAAATGACTCCTACACATATTCTGTGTAGGCTACAGTACAAACCAATCCTTTCTTGCAGTTGACTGGCAGTTGTGTCTGGATCAACAGATGGTAGATTGTGGATATTGTGGGAGTAATATCAAACATGCTTTAGTTACTGAATTTGCAGCTAGAATGCTCTATTTCTGTTAAGTCTGTTTTTTCTTTAGTTTTTTTTGTAGCAAGAATTCAATTTTGTGCAACAGTCAGCGAAGATCAGTCAACTGAAGATTAATCACAATCCTGGAAAACTGAATAAATGTGGTAACACTGCTCTACATGTAACTGTTAGGCACTGAGCAGCTCTACAGGGACAGATCCGAGCACAGAAACCTAACATTTAATATGGTAAAATCATAATGTCAGATTTTAATATATATATATATATATATATATACTGTTAATTTATATTATTACATTCAATTTATTGCTTTTGTTATGAAATGAGTGTTTCACTGAGAATAGACTGTAGCGCCATATTATCCATATATAGAGGATTTTCATGTCGGTAAAGAGAAGAACACACACAACTCAGTACTATTGTGTAGGTGCTATCACGTCTACCACAGTGCATTATGCTGTGGGGTTCACACACATATTAAAGCTTGTGTGTGTGTGTGTTGAAAGGCTGCCGATGTGGTGATGTGATCAGATTGTGTTGAATTTCTCCACATGGCGATATATAACATTTGTTATTGTGTGTTTGTGCATGGCACATGTTTTTCTGTGTGCATACTGCATATTTGTGGATGTGTGACAACGTCATGACATTGCAGCAAATGTCGGCATTCATGCATCATTTGTTGCGTAATGATTTGAATATGTAATTTCACTAGAGTCTGTATTATCAGCTGAACCTCACTTGGGTGGATTGGTCTTAATGCATCAGTTTCATGGCCCTATAGCCCTGAAAACCCTTTGAAAATACACTGCACGGTTTGAAAGTACATTTGAAAATAGATATCGGCCTGTCTTAGGTGCCCGATGTGTGTTGTTTGGGTGTATCTACAGTTAGACAGAGATGACGTGGTCTTATGATCTAAAGGTCTTAAGGAGGTCAAGTTGCAACACCAAAACGCTGAGCTTGACTCAGTCTTCTTAGGCTTGATATTAGCTGTGGATGGAAAGAGCTTTTACTGACAGAGGTTTGGGTGGTGCAGCTCTGGCTTCCTTTAGGAGCTGAGAATGAATATTTGTGGTCTGTGTTGTAATGTCCTTATTGTTGCAGTTTCAAGCACAGTCAGGAGTGACTGATTAACAGAATGCATTGAGAAATCACCTGTGGGAGGGACATCATTGTCTTCTCCTAGACACTGGACTAAAGATGAATACTCATTGCCTGTAAACTAATGGGCATACAGTATTTTGGGGGGTCATTAAGAACAATTGGGACTGTAACTAGTGATTACCTTCCTTATGATTTGATCTATTCATTATTTGTTGATGAATAATTTTGTCTAAAAATGTTGAAAAAGCAGATAAAAGCTTACTGTACGCTTAGGACTTACCACAAGGCATTCATTTGAATTTTCCATTAGAATCAGTCATGATTCCTGTCTGTCTTTACATTTGCCATTGAGGTACAATAGATTCATTATCAGCAGAGAGAGGATGCTTGCTAATACAGGAGCTTGAACCCTGCTCATAACATCAGCTGCTAAATGAAGTTACTAAGGACCAAAACACAAGATTGAAGGGCTGGACAAATGGCATGTAAAACTGAACATTCACTGAACCAAACTACAACTTTTTAAATTGGAATGTCAAGAAAATAAATTGAAAGAAAGTGGAAAACCACACCTTGTCCCCAAGAGAGAAATTGCAGTTACTATTATGATGTTGAGCACCGGCTCCATCAGCCCATTGAAATCTTGCACTTCCTCTAAACTCAACCCAACCCTGTCATTGTGAGCCCTGCTGGAGGACAGTACAGGGTGGGAACGTCGTGGCCATAACATATTAGATCCTGGTACTGTTGATCCTGGTACTATTGAACTTTAACTTGGAAATACAGTACAGTTTAGTCCGCATTACTGCAATTATAATGACGTCATTCATTCAGGGCACTGGCTATGAAGTGGTTCTGTTTTAAAGAGCTGCAGAGACTTTTCTTTCATTATATTGGTGAAAATTATTAGTCACCTCCTGTGGTTCTGAATAGGGTTTGGGGTGTTCTGAAGAAAAACTGTTTACCTTGCAGTCAGATTAGATTTTCAAATCCCTAAAAATCCCATTTCTAACTTTTCCAGCCTGGTACCCACCTTAGGAATCTTGTTGCAGTCATCAGAAAGACTCAGGTCCTAAAAAAGAAACGTCATTACAGCCTGTCATATGTTCTGCAGTGACTGTATGGTTTGTTGTCATTAGCAACAGTGTTTGGGAATTTGGATGTCCTAAATAATGGAAACTGTGTGACCTAAATTCTACTTCCCACAAGGCACTGGGATCTGACTCAATATGTCTAAGAGGAGGCTGGGGTGGAAAAAGAAAGATGGTGAGAAATGGAGAGATGAGTGTGATGATAAATACAGCAGAGAGGGAGAAAGATGGTACGTAGAAAATAGAGAAACTGAAGGTGTGGTGCAACAAAACCACAGCTGTGTTTTTAATGATGAGAGAGAGAGAGAGAGAGAGTCGAGGTGTACATATCAAGCAGCTTGTCTTGAGGGTTGTGTGTTTTGAAGAGTTGACTATTAATAGAAACTTAGCCAAGTTCCTCTTCAGTGCTGGGCTGGCAGCCTGCTGAGTGTAATGATTGTGTTGTACTTTTGTCCGCCGTTTAGCTTGTCGGACAGTTTTTTTTTTTTTGTATCATTCTCACTGTGGATCACAGAATTCGCTTATTGGTTGTTCTTTTCATTGATGGCTGAGTCCCACTTATATAGAGAGTGTAGTTAATATAGAGTGCATGGATAAATGCAGCAGCTACTCACTATACTTAGCTCCAAACACACCTCTCAATTATACCAGTATTCTAATAGGATTTTTTACAGCTAGATTGTATACTGTTATCTATATGATCTTTTACTGTTCATATGCTTCATTAGATCTACTGCATCCATTTAATGCTCTTGTGCTTTAGGTGACTATATTCACTTGCTTCTTATTGCATCCTCTCTGTGCTATTCCATTAGATTACAAAATACACGGAGATAAGAGTTTATTAGGAGCACCAGCCGTGCAATAAATCGTCTTTGTGAAGTGGATGTGTTCAGTTTTGGTTGTCAGTGTGTCAGAGGGGTGTTGATTCAAATCTGCGGTACCTTTGAGGCCGTAGTTAGTGCTAGTGTTGCACTGGACTGCATTTATATTGAAAGGTTTTTCTAATGTTTCGTCCAACCCTTTCATGAGGTTGACAGTAGGGCTGAAGTGATTGATTGATTGATTGATTGATTGATTAATGGATTAGTTGATCGACAGAAAAATAATTGCCAAGTATTTTGATAATGGATCAATTGTTTCAATCATTTTTCAAGCAAAAATGGTGAAAAAATGGCAAACATTGTCTGGTTCCAGGGAGGATTTGCACATATCACCACAAACACATCTTTGGGTTTTAGACTGTTGATCAAACAAAGACGTCACCTTGGACTCGAGGAGGCTGTGATGGGCATTTTTACACAATTGTTTGACATTATAGACTAACAGTTAAACTAATAATCCAAAAAACCATCTGCATATTAATCAGTAATGATTTATTGTCCCAAAAATAACATAGAGTTGCCTTTACATCTTTCTGATTGTCAGCAAACACAGAACATTACACCTGAAAAAATGATAACACAGAGTAAAGTCAAGTCATGTCTATAATTATCTACACTTTAGCATGTGCTCTGTTTATGAACCAGTCTGCCATCATGCAGATGAGTGTGACATTGTCTATAAATACTACTGCTCGCCCTACTGTAAGTGAGAAAAAGAGAGAGGGTTGTTTCAATTAAATCCTGTTTTCATTTCTGTTATTACATAGAAACATGCTTGCACATATTAAACCAATGAAAGAGTGTAAACCCATGCTTATGATACATTTTGTTTTATTTTTATGCTCTACATATTTGGAATCTTGCTGTCTTTTTTATGCATATATTTGCACCTAACTTGTGATTTAAAAAATGAATACAAATTAAGTCTTCTCCTGTCTTTTGCTGTCTTTTTCCTTTCTCTTTCAGGTATGCAGTGAATCACCTCTGTACATCCAAGTGTGAGGTTCTGGTTCTGCTACTCCCACCTGCCCTGTGCTCGAGACATCCTGTTTGTCCGCTCCAGTCTAATAATGAACTCGAGACAACTCTAATTTGGATTTGTCCCATTCCTGTTCTGTCCATGGCTGGTCGTGTTTTAAATCAGTAACCCCTCAGCGCCAAGCTGGACCCGAAGACTTCGCCTCCCCACACCTGCTCCTCTGCCCCAGTCCCTAAACAGTCTTCCGAACACACAGCTCGCCTCCACAGCCCAGGGCTCCGATTGGTCAGCGAAGAGGAGGAAGAGGAGGAGTATGTCAGTGAAGCAAGTCTGCCGGCTGCACTCCAGGAGTTCACATCCACCTACAGAGATGCAGAGACCATTACTGGTAATGTTGCATGCATACGTTGTAACCATAGTTAGACAAAACTCACTGGAATCCATATGTACTTCAACTGTCACAAATGCTCTGCTTTTAAATGTCTATCTGGTTTTGTTGTCTAAGTCAATAACGTTATATATTAAAGAAGTTCTACATCAGAATTGAACCCAATTAAAAGTTTCAGTACTAGTACAGTAACAGCCTGCCATCTCTAATGGTTTTGGAATAAGCTGGCTGAGAAAGATGGTGTGTGAGTGTGAGGCATGTGGAGCTGTGAGAAAGTGTCCCTCTCTGTGACCCTTTTCTAATGTCACATCCTGTCAGTAAAGCAGCTCCAGGGGACCTCAGTTCTGTGTAGAAGCCAGCATGTGAAAAGAGCTCCCAGTGGACTCTCCCTGTCAACTCTTTCACTCATCTCTTTTCCTCTCTCACCACTCACCCTTCTCTCCACGGGAGCAGAGGGACACTAATGTCTCGTCTCCAGGGGTCAGAATGTAGCTGTGCTGTGTCTCTTTTCTCTTTACAGTCTGAATGAGCCCGTCTGGACCAAGTATCTGCCAGACGCTTTTAACCGCTGAAGTGATAACGCATGAAATATGAATGGATATTGATTCAAATAGTTTTTTTCTTGCAGTGCTAATCATGCAGCAGTCTAGATTGTGCCAAACTTGAAACAAAAACTGATGACAGACAAATCTTTTAGAATAATAGTTTTATGACTGGACAGAGCTGAGACTGCAGTACTACAATGATGACTCCAGCACACCATCTTCTGCCTCTTGTGATCAAACTTCAAAAGACAACTGTTAAATGCAACAGTGCTAAGCCACTTAGGACCCTGGGGAACAGAGAGCAGAGGGCCTGAAAAGCCAAAAGCCACTTCAACAGGGCCATTAGGGTGACCAAGCACTTGCACAGCACCAGACTAAAGGGTCAGTTCAGCAGTGATTGAGACTATGGCAGTTTATTACACATACAAACAACAGGAGAAGGCCCTTCCTCTAGTTTCCTGTAGCACGCGCCCTCCCAACCTGGACCATGACCTCAGTTCCTTGTATTATTAAGAGCACCCTTCATCCTCTACCCTGTAACAGCCACGAAGCAAGGCATTAAGAAGTCTGGAGCTTCTGATGGAGTTTTTCACCTTGAACACTCAGACACTCTGGCTTCCAAACCAGCTTATCCTTTCATAGGTTGGAGTCTACTGCTCTAAGAGGCAGGTTACACCATCGGGGGGTGGGCATTAATTCCTAATGCATGCTGCTCAACCATGCCTAGGTAAGCAGGTGGTGGACAAAGTAAAAGGAACACCGTATAGGGCAGTATACTGTAGTCAATTACAGTAGGCCTGCAAAGCTTATTTGAAGCTTAGTCATTCCAGTTTTGTTGAAACTGTGTCAAGTGTCAGAGAACTTTTGCAGGAAATTTATGAGACTGTTTATTGTGTTGTATTATAGTTTAAGCTGTTGTCAGTGTTGGAGAATATTAAACTAACTAAGAATGGGAGAAGAATAACATTGCATTACAGTCACTGCTTCACTTGTCTCTTTCTCTGGTGCTGAAACTACATTTAGATTTCAGGTTCACAAGCACTGGTTGTTATTTCAATTCTTATCTTTAATCTTTGTATTTAATGTAGTATTCTATGACGATGTTCTGATCTCTAAAGATTTTTATGTGGTAGTGTCAAAGTTAACAAAAAGAAACAAAACACTCAAAATTCTTGTATTATCAGTCAGACATACAGAAACAGGTTGTTAGTGCAACAACCAGCAGTGTAACACGTAAACAAACCAAATGGTGAAATGACAGGCTGTGGTAATATCTACTGTAGTCATGTGTCTTCAACACTGAAGTCATTCAAGGGCAGGATGGTTGACGAGGTTAGGTCAGTGCTGCCATCTGCTGGTATGATAGGATTATTATAACAAACTTAATTTTGTAGATGTAGCTGTGTAATCTGTTCCATTTGAAGTTCTGGTCTCTGTATTTCCTTCTGTCTCTCTCTCTCCTCTGTCTCGGTCTGTGGCGTCTCCCTGCCGATCTCTCTAGTTGAATACTTCCTCACCGAGAGAGAGAGAGTGAGTTTGTGTGGAGTGTGTATGTGGGTGTAATTTCACTAAGTCTAGAGGATGAATGAACACAAAGAGCTGAATAGAGCAGCTCATTGCCATGGGGCAGTTCCTGGGCGGGAGGTTAATTCTCCGTGGTTACCGGCCAGCAGTAATGTAAAGAGTTGAATAACAGTGAAATTATGGGATGCTTGGTGAGGAGAGGGAGACATCGGGAACAAACAGGCGGCCAGAGAACTTGAGTGAGACAGAGGCAAAGTTATGTAAGTAGACAGACAAAGAGTAGAATCCAAATTGCTGAGTCTGCTTCCTGACTCTGATCCAATCACGGCATGCGAAAACATCCATTGTGCTGTAACGTTTGGAGCAGAGCTTGGTTCTTGTTCACTGTTTGCATTATCACATACACACACACACACACACACACACACACACACACACACACACACACACACACACACACACACACACACACACACACACACACACACACACACACAGTAGAGACAGAGCCAAATAACATATACTGAATCTGTGGTGACCCAATGCAGCCCATCTGTCAGTGCTGTCGACTTCATCGGAGGAGTGTAGTCACTTTGTAGGATTTTGAGTGAACTTTGGGTTTGTCAGATGTATGCCACACACATTAATTTACAGTGTTGCCATGGATACAGTGTTTTTGTACTCAAAAAGTCTAAATCATCCAGTGTAGAAATGACAGAGAGGAGACTGGCTGGCTGCATACTTGACAGAACAGGCTGAGCTGCATTAGTTTGGTTATTGCAGAAACCTTTCAGCAACACTGGATAATAATCTTGAAATTATTTAACAATCTTTTGCATCTGAATATAACGTACTGAAAACACTGACTTTTGTGACAGAGTTTGCGACAAATGCAGCCACATAGGTGTCACCCCAAAACAGAATTGATTAAGGAGTGCACAATTGTTTTCTCTCTTTGTTATTCTGGCTCATTTTTCAGGCTCATGAACGGGGGCGTTGCTGGCTTGTGACGTTGCATGTTTACATATCTGATGAGGCCACATGTCCTGTCATGTCCATGCCTCCTTACTTGATTGTTTCCAGCTCTTGCATCTGTCTTATACTACACAACAGGAGCTCTAACAAATGCAACAACAATAAAAAAAAATGACTTTTACAACTTGTCAGCCAGTTGTCATATTATATTCCAGTAAATATATATTCTGTTACTTTTACTTACTGGTAAGCTCAACTCATTGGATACAAGTCAGATTGAATTAAAATTCCTCCAGTAAAACTGCCTCTCTCCGTGATATCCCATTAGTTTATATTTTAAAATCATGCCTCTCCACATTATGTTCAGCCCGCATATTGTTTTTCAACTTTGCAAAATGTCCAACAACTACTCAGAAACACCAGCTTACAGTTGTATCCAGAAAATCTGATATGTGGAACTGATTCTGGATCAGTTTCTCTGATGAGGTCAAATGGTCAGCTTCCTTCAAAAACCATGTCCTTCTTGACCCCTGATTGACAAAACCAACACATGACCATCATTTGTGCAACCATAAAGCATTGAAATCACATGTACAGTACCTCTCAGTGCTAGCTGTTGTAACCCAACCAGCACTACTGTCGTGTCATTTTGTGGCAAGTTTTGTAATGTCATTTAACAGTAGACAGTTGTCTGTTGTGGTGCAATTGATATATTGGGCAACAAAATGCCCAGCAAATGTTAGGAAATAATCATGTAGTATTTCTCATGTTTAAAGTTGAGTTCTCTTTAATATTGTGGTGCGTTCTGATTTATTATGGTTGAGATTTTCATCTGCAGTCAAACTGGACTTGTGCCACTGCACTTCCTGCCTCTGACCTCTAGGATGACCTCTAATGGTAATTCTTTTTATACAAGGTAACATGTTAGTGGAGGACGGCACACACATACTGGACTCAGAGATTTTCAGGGTTAGTGACATTTAACTCCGAGGAGAGAGTGATGCTGACTTTGGTAAGTATTGCTAATTTCCAGAGTTCATTTCCAGAGATCGTTTCTGTGGATCGGTTTTACCAGGCATCGGGTCACCAGTGGTGGTGCATAAATCCAAGCACAAGTTCCATTCAGAATTGTTACTAAAAAATGATAAACATTTACCTTTTATAAACCTTTATACACAAGCTTAGGAACAAATGTACTCATAGCAGGTGCCATTCGGTGCCAAACATGCTGGGATCTGCAGGATTACATGAAAAACACACTGAGTGGGTGTTTGGCAGTTTTTCTGCTGCAGCTTTGAGAGAGAGAAGTTAGTACCGCTCGTAGGAAGAGTCCAGCTGGGTTTGTTGGCTGTCAGAGTGAGGAAGAGAGAGGGGGGGGAGAGCAAGCGCGGGGCGGTCCATGTGGATACCGTCATTGGCATGTCAGGCATGACGAACCAGTTTGGCTCGGGTCTCTTCTCCTCTTCACTCCTCCCTCCCTCTTTTCCCCTCTCTCTCTGTCTGTCTCTTTCACCCAGTGCCGTCCTCTAAAACGTTTAGCACCCTCTCTCTTGTTCTTCCTGTCTCGTCTCGCCCTCCCAACAACTCTTCTCTCTCTCTCTCTCCTCCCTGTGTTACTTCTTGCGACCTTGCCCTCTCCTGGTCCAGTGGAAAATGTGATTGGAGGGCAAGAGAGTTGGTGGTTGTCGGGCTTCAGGCACCATGAGTGAGTACACTGTGCACAGCATGGTTTTCGGCCAGTTTCCACTGGTCTCTAGTCAAGTTTATGACGAGTGTGGCTAACATCTGGATAGCGTTTCTCTCACTCTCTCTATTTCTCTGTCTTCCGTTTGTTTGACTTTCGGGCTGTCTTCCTGTCTCTCGGTGAATCAGTCAGCTGTTTTCTCCAGTTTTGGACTTCAGGGAAACTTCAGGGATTTGCCTTTACAAGTTAACTATTTGTATAACCAATGCCTGTTGATCTTTTAAAGGTTAAAAGTTTACAATGAATGTATCATAGAAAGGTCAATTTGGCTCTTTAACAATCACTTGGCCACAAGTAGCACTACTGTACT
This sequence comes from Macquaria ambigua, assembly GCA_008360985.2. NCBI lineage: Eukaryota > Metazoa > Chordata > Actinopteri > Centrarchiformes > Percichthyidae > Macquaria > Macquaria ambigua. Next base: position 89,438 of record VMKM01002059.1, read on the forward strand.
GTTGACAGGAGGCAGCCAAGTTGTGCTATTCTGTTTAGCAACATTTCTAAAATCTCACCCACGATTCTGCAGTCTGACACCAACACTATGTGTGGTGGGTTTGAATCCAGCCCTCGGCAGTGACCTAATTTTGGGTCTCAGTCCAATGATACTACACTTAGTTATACTATACCTTCAGTGTTGGTACTTGTGTGGGTCAGCTGGTATAAGGCAGTAAGCAAGTTCTGTCTTAACACTTGCACTTCTACTTGATCTTAGTCATTTACTGTATTGCTTAGCATTTGTTTGGCCATATTCTACATGTTTTTGGGTCTGTGTAATTGTGCGTTATTATCAGTGTATTTCTATAGCTTACTTCCTGTCAGTCTTTCTGCCTTTCTGACTGTCCTCTGCAGATTGGTGTGTTTATTGCTCAGTCTGACCGTGTGACAGTGGCCTATTCTTACATTTGAACTTGAACTTTCTTGCTCTGGTGGCTACTAGCTGATGCTAATGTTGGTACTGTATGACCCTGCAGGTGAAGTCTATATTTACATTTGAATGTTGGGCTTGAACCTGAACTTCTCTTGGTCATATATATTAACTTTGTTCATTGATCCCAAATCTGTGAAAGTGAAAACTTTAATTAGTTTCTACATAGTGCTCTTTTACTACTTTGATTCAGTATTGAGTGAAAAATAAGTGTTACTACCCCCCTGCTAGATGTAAAGTAGTCCTTGCCTTGCTCATTACTGGTGCTCTGTGTCTGACAGAAACAGCAGTAGAAAACACAAGTCAACAACACTGATCACAGGCAGCCTGTTTACTTTGTACTTTGGACAGTCCTGGTTACCTTTTTTTGCACTCTTTGCGACACAGTTTTGAGAACTGTGAAAATAATATCCTGCTGAATGAAAACTAGGTAAATGAATACATTCATACAACATGCCTCTATTGATTTGACAAAAAGAGAAATTACAAAAAAAGTATCATGTTTGTTTTACCAAATACAACATACACATGGACACACACACACACACTTTTTGCTGTCTCGATTGACCTTTTGTCAGCACACACAGCACAGAAGGGTTTGTGCTATTATTATCCTCATCCGCGTCCTATCAGTACTCATTTTAGGAGCTGAAGCGCGCTGGTCATATTTCATATCAGCACAGAGGAGAACTTTTGTGATTTTGACCAACAACATCCCCATCAGGATCAGGTTTGTCTATTAAGGGTTGTGGTTAAACAATTTTAAGATGAATTGAAACTTCCAGAAAGTTGACATTTAAACTATAAATGGCTCCTGGCTTCACAGGGGACCGTAATTGAAATAGAGATCTGGCTTATTATCTTCATAATGGTATTGATAATTATATTGATTTAGTTTCAGGGGTATTGGTTTGGGATTTGACATTTGAGTGGTGTTATCCAAAAGGCACGACTGATTTCATGCGTTGTTATAAAATTGTGGAAACATTTATGAAACACAAATAAAATATGTCTCAAACTGCTGCGGTACTGTATATTTTGTCTAGTAAAAAGATTGATAATGTAAAAGGAAGATTGAAACCAAATGTATGATTAGCCAAAGACAATAATAAGAATCTTTTTCTGAGAATCATCACACTATTCTGAGCTGGCACAAATTAGTAAAAACTTGAATTAATGGTAAAATGTCCCTTTTCTAATGACATTGGTAGGAATTGATTTTCAGCACTCACTTCTGTGTTGAAACCTCATTGGCTGTGCTTGTTGAATGATTCCCCAGCTGCTGTGTGTGTGTGTGTGTGTGTGTGTGTGTGCGCGTGTGTGTGTGCGCACGCTCTCGTGCATTTCCCTTTCTCAGCACAGTCAGTCATTCAGTCTGGATTAGCAAACTGTGAGAGACAGCATTGTTAGAGAGACATACATGTAGACAGACGGCAGAGGAGAGCGACAGAGCCAGAAATAGAGGGAGGAGGAGAAACAAAGGACTTTATTTTTACTGTATGTTAATTCTCAATCTATGCCTATGCTAATTCTGTCTATCCAAGAGCTTCTCAATTCCACATTTCTGTAGGAAAAGCGAGTAAAACCTCAATTCTGTGTGTGAACAGAGAGAATGTGCACTCTAATAGAGTCTTAAATGGATGCCCCTTTTAATAGCACACTAAACTCATGTGTGAACAGCGAGGCACATAGCTGAAAGCTTAGGTAAGATTGTTTAGTTTTCCACAGCAGCACACAAATATGCCTCTCTGGTTGACTCAGTGATTTTCAAGAGAAGGCTGCTGTTGACTTTGTTAAGAAGAGACAGAGTTTGTAGACCGGTTGAACTGCCATGTCAAAGAGGACTTCCTGTGATGTATAAATGATTGCAGGTCTTTCATTTTTCAGGGAATAAATAAAAGCAGCAGAAGGTGTTTTTTGGTTACTGTAAATAGTACATTTTCGCTGTAGTTGTACTTTTCTGCTATTATTATATACTATTATGTCTTGAAGTGTCTATCCTTGTTTTATTATTTATAGTTAGTAGGGAGGTTGCCCCTCAAAGAGTCTCCACTTGTGCATTTGCTGTTCTGATGTGGATTTGAGATATACATTGAATATGGC
>VMKM01002060.1:0-50000 GCA_008360985.2 Macquaria ambigua
ATGTATATATATGTGTGTGTATATATATATATATGTGTGTATATATATATATATATCAGCTCTCATTATCTCAGAGTTCTCTGTTAAGATGAAAACAGCAACATGAAGACAACTGCGTCATGCTGAAATTTGAGACAAAGCAGATTTGTGTCAGCAGTGAATGGCTGTATTCAGCCCCCCCCCGCTGACGCAGACCAGATCTTCTTGTGTGTGTGGAAGCTGCCATAAACCCCAGGGAAAGATATTTGTCCTGTTTAGGCAGCAATGAAAAGAGCACTGAGGGTTTCAAATCAGATTTGCTCTCCCTGTGCAGATGCAGCTTGAAACAATTTGTGTATGATGCACTGAGAGATGTCACATTTCAGCTGTTTGTGGACACACGGATCCTGTTTGTTTCTAATGGATCATCACAGTTTTCCTGCTTGCTTGTAGTATTTTCTATTCTTTCCCCCCCAGTGTGTATATAATGCAGTAATGTCCCTTCTTACTTCATTGACTTTCTCTCCGTCTTTATCTCTCTCTCTGTATCTACCTTTCTCTGTGGCTGTTGATCCATCGATCTGTTTATCGGTTTCTCCCTCTCCTTCTATTTCCATGCTCATCCATATTGGCTAACAGTGGTGACGTATGACAGCCTGCTGGAGGGTTTAGCGGAGTTCAAAGTCTCCTCCGCCCTTTTTGGTCTTTTCTTTGTTGCTCGGTATAAATGCTGCTGTGACCAAACCTCTCAGGGGCCGCGGTTCAATCTTGACCAGCGATGACCCACGGCTTAATCCGGCCTCTTTGTGCCATTTCTTTCCTCCTTTTCATTTCTCCCACTTTGACTTGAAATTCTTTGTAGTACCATTTTATTCATTTCACGTTGCAGGCACTGAATGATAATGGCATTGTGGAATAATCAGGATTCCTTTGTGGCACGGTCCAAAACGTTTTCTCTGGCCGTGTTTGAATCGTAAGCCTCCGACCGCCGAAGCGTTTGAAGTCCCCTCAGCCTCTCACGGCTCTGCGGCCTTCAGTTTAAATCAGAGGTGGATGACAGCAATGGCTGGTAGAAATAGAAAGCAGTGGTAATATTTCAGTTACAGCTCCAAAAACCCATGTGTGTCATGTTGTTTCAAAGCTAAATGTAGATAAGGGTCTTGTAGCTCTACTTTATTCCCCCATTGTTATATAAATACTGCTTCTATCAGTTAATCAGCTAAAAATGTAAAGAGTAATCACAGTTTAAGTTTGTGAAGAACCTCTCTGTTGCTACACTTCAGTCAGTAATAATGAAATGTTTCCACAGATTGATTTACAGGCTGCATCAAGCCTTTGGCGAAACTGTACGGCAGATTGAAGTCATTACACACTAAAACTAATATGAAACTCGTTATGAAGATTAGTTTTGAGCAGGGGTGTAGACGAAGTAGATTGAGAGTGCTGGGTTAATTTCTTCAGGACAAAAGAAAAAAGCTTTAAGAAAATTGCAATTGGCAATTAAGTTGTCATTCTCTTCAAAGTGTCTGTCAGCAGGATTCATGTTGTTGGCTATTTTTAGCTGTAAAGACTTTATTCCAAAAGTTATGATGGAGGTTTTGGAGTGGTGGAGTAAAGAAATGAACCCACTTTTTGTAGGTTATTTGTAGCCTGTGCTGATGGCACAGTTTACACGACATGCATCTTATATTCTAGAGTAGCTGTCTGGGTAAATGAATGAATGTAAAACTTAATCTGTGATTACTGAGCAAGGACCTAAACCCCCAAAACCATTTAAAGCAGGAAAAAAAAAATCAATTCCAGACCAATAATATGGAAGCTGAACTACTACCGCATGTAGTGACATTTTTCCCATTTCTTTTCACTCATGTCATTGGCTGCGGTGAAAGCAGGTTTACAGCACCGCTTCATCCTTGACACCCCTTCACCTTCTCAGACTGCAGCTCTCTGTTAGCAGGCAAACAGCCTTTCAGTCTCCACGTCACGTCTCTGCCCTCCTTCTGGAACGACACAGGGACGAAAAACAGACAAGACGACAAACAGGAAATCACAGACTGTCCATAAAAATAAAAAAAAACTCAGAAATAGAAAGACTTGTATGTGATGAGGAGCATAGGAAAAAGGATGAAGAGATTGGATTCATCAAATGTAAATGATGTTTGGAAAAGAACTGAAATAGCCCAGAAAAACCTCCCAGGAATGGGATGAGTTTTGAAAGGGGACTCATCAGAATGATGAAAACAGACGGTGGAAGGAAAGGACAGTGGCATGTTAACATAAATAGCACAAAGAGCTCATTTAAATCAGAAAAGAGAACAGATAAAGAGTCGGAATCTGTAATCTCTGATCGGAAAAGAATGGAGGTAAAATCCACCAAATACCCCATAAACCTTGAAATGGGATGATCTCTGAAACGGACCTAAATTAAGAAATGAATCAGTAGCGCGTCCATAAAACTAAACAGAGGGACAAGAATGTAATTAGGAATAGATGGATGAAGAGAAAAATAATACATTATGTCCAAAAAAACCTGAAATAGGCTTTAGAAACCTGAAAAGGCAAAGACTCTTAACACGATGTGGAACAAAGACCACGAGACAGACTAGAAGAAAATAACAATCTCCTATCAACAGCAGTAAATGTGAGTTGTCTGTCCATAAAAGCCTGAAAGGCAAACTCTCTGCAGAGACCAAATGAGCACCACAGAAAGACAACAGAGGGAAGAAACATGAAATCCTTCACGATAAATCCTCCTCCATTGTTCCTCCTCTGCCTTTGGTCTGGGGTCATGTGGTTTGGTGTGGTGGCTCTAACTGGGAAATACAGCCGTGGCTTTTATAATGCAAGACACTGCAAGCACACAGCAACACAGAGGAAGAAAGAAGACAGGAGTCAAAGTCCAAATGTAATCTCGCTCTTTTCTTTTCTTTTCTAACTTCAGAAGGTGTAATTATGACTGAGTCCTTAAAGATAAGTCCAGTCTTTTGCATCCTGTAATAATTAGCTAGATTTGGATAGTAATTTTGAAGTTTACCTTTATTTATAAAGTCCTTTATTTTTAGTTTTAAAGCTTTGAAACCTTGTAAGTGGACGGGAGAAACATGGAGAGAGGTGCTCAGGAATTAGTTTCTATTGTTCTTTCATGTCAGCTGGTGTCGGCCATGTTGGATGCTATCTGGAGACGAAGAAACAGCTGATCAGTCGTGAGGTAAATGTTTGCTACGTCACAACTTATTTGGCAAAGGCAAAAAACACCTCAAGTGAGCGTAAAACTTTTTTGCGAAATTGAAAAAGTTTTATCGAATTTTGCTGTTTCCATACAGCTTTTCTAATGCGATACTTTAAGATGCACATGGAAACACAGCTACAGTGATTCAACAGGAGAGTGCGACATAACTGATTTAAATGAGTGAAGGTTAATGGTTTTGTTGATAGGATAGTTGGAGCTACATAATTGTTAGCAAACACTTTTAAGTAACGTCACAATGCAGAGTTCTGTTGGTTTTAACTGGTTAGACCCACCAAAGGTGATGAGTGTAACTTGCAAATATTATGTATTGCTTACTGCACCTTTAATAAGTTTCCATTCAGTGTAGCACAGTTCTTACTTGAAGAAATAACAATAATAGATCAGGAGGGGAAGGTAAAGATAGAGATAAGTGTAGAAATGGCAAACAGCAACAGGGCAGACATGAAGCAACAGAGGGAGAAAGAGCGTAGTGAAATGACATCAGCTAGTCCTGCTGTTTAATAATTCACCAAGCGGCCTGCAGGAGGCAGGAAGGATGGATTGGCAGAGAAAGAGAGTGAAGTGGTAGCGTTTAAAGCAGCGGTGTTTAATAATTCAGCGGGAGGCGTCTGGTCTGGCTCTGATGCAGCAGGTGGCTGCAGTGAAACCTAAAAGATCACAGAGAGAATAAAAAGCTCTTTCCGTTTCCTGTCTGAGACTCTGAGATGAGATAAAATGAGACGAGGCTGTCTGGATCCACGTGGAGAAACTGGGACATCACAGCAGTGACACAGTACAGCACCCAGCGGGAGACACGCAGGACTGAAGCAAATGAGCGCTGTTTAACATAACAATTCCAGTCTGGAGAGATTTCAATCAGGAGTGGAAGCCAGTTACTCCTTTTACTGGAAGGGAGCAGCTTTTACTATATGGATTATAAATATATATGTGCTTTATTTAAGCATTGTATTACTGCACATTTAAAAATCAGATCCATTTCATCACAAGGTGGGGGCACACGTCATAATTTTTGGCCTGATTAAAGTGCAGATTTGGGCATCACGACTGATCACACCAAACTGGACCAAGTTGGTTCCAGTCTGGAAGATTAAATCATGCCGTCTGTGGTGTTACATGTTTCTACTGATCTAGTTGCTAGATTTTTACGAGCAGAATAAGGGCCTTCTGTGGTCTACAAGGCAGATTTTCTCTGGAAAACCACAGAGTTTGTGGTTTTATTTTGTTCTTCTTTCTCACAAACATAAAAATGAAACTTGCTCTAAAGGTGCCTCTTTCTGCTGAAGCAGACTTTCACAGCACAGCTTTTATTTTTGCTTTGATCATATTTCCATGAAAAACACTTTAATGTTCTACTTCCAGGCTGTGGTCCGCAGCGTATCCTGAGTAACCAGGATGTTGTTTCTGGAATGAGACGTTGCTGTTCATTTTTTTCAAAGCAAATAATCACTGGTTTTAGCAACAAAAATGAGATTCTATACAGTTTTTATTGTTCTTTTGCAAAGGCAGAAATCTGAGCTACACTGATCTGAAAACCTCAGAAGATGAAACCAACATGATCTGCATGGAGAGATAAAAGTAGGAGTAAGTGGGGAAATCCCTTTTTAGTGATTTGGGTGAACAGACCCTTTAATGCACAGCCAAAAAACAAGGCTCTACTGTGTGTGTGTGTGTGTGTGTGTGTGTGTGTGTAGCTGTTAAATGATGAGAGCCCTCTCCCAGTGCGAGGCAGGCGTTATCACCGTAAACTGCCGCGATGCATTTCATGAATACATCTGCATTCATCTGCTGAAGGCAACACACACACACACACACACACACACACACACACACACACACACACACACAATAGCCAATAAGCATTCACAGCAAGATGGATAATGTTTCCCAAAGTGTGTTTACTGCTGGCGGCGGACAAAAGCAGTTACTCCTTTATCAGAACGGTAACTGGGGCAAACCAGGACACACACACACACACACACACACACACACACACATATACCACACTTGGAGACGCACAGTCTGTCAGTGCCTGTCATTGTTACACTCCCGGCCTACATCCCAAGTGTTTTCATTTCATACAGCCAAATAACATCACTGAGGGGCGTGTGTGTGTGTGTGTGTGTGTGTGTGTGTGTGTGTGTCTAAACATTAACTAACGCTCAACACAAACACACCAACAATAGCAGCCATTATGATGTTTGTGACGGCTCATAAAACTCAATACTCCGCTGTGTGTGTGTGTGTTAACAGTTTTGGATGACACCTCTGTAAAGTTGCTTTTGGCCAATTTAGAGACGGAGTTGGTGACTGCGAGTGAGCGATGTAGGCCAACACTGGGAGAGAGTGAGTAGAAGTGATAATAAGTTGTTTGCAGTTGCAGTAACATGTATTATTGAGCAACTGTTACATATTTAAATCCCACTACTCAGGCTGAGCAGCACACACACACACACACACACACACACACACACACACACACACACACAGATGGATGTAGAGAGAAGAGGCAATAAACCTCAAGGAGTGAGCAACAGGTGCACAGGAGCAACATTATGGACCAAAACAGAGTTTAATAGTCTTTTATGGAAGGTCATGCTTCAGAGCACTAATGTCATTTTTCTGCTGTTTTCGAGCGCTGGCAGCCACATTTAAACTTCTTTAGGCAAATGTTTCTGTTTCCTTTTTTTCCCATAGAAAATATGGGAAAAACATAGTTCAGGTGCTTCAGGTTCAACTTCTCAGAGAGGCTGTTCATAAATGGACCACTCACAGCAGAGGAGGCCGGAGCTTCAAGCTGAGGTCAACATTGCTGTTTTACATCGTCACAAATGGAGGAAAAATAGAAATGAATAAAAAAAACGAAAGAATGGAACTTTTTTCTCTTTCCATTTGAGTGCAAACTGCTTCAAACCCAGTACCAAACATTGTTCAAACCCACAGAACTTCATTTTAAACAGCAACTTAACAGCACGTTCTGGCTTGAACACACATCCCCTTCACAAAGCTTCAAATAATGCATTTGAACCCTGATGCACACCCTGAATTTTGGTGAAATGTGTACAAAACGATGAACAAGACAACAAGAGTGTTTCCTTTTGATGAAGTGGTGCAGCCGAGTAACACACAGTCTTGTGTTTGAATGAATGTGATACAGGATGTGGTGGAATAAAATGATTTTTTCCAGCCTTAAAGGGGAAAACTGGAGTTAAGGAGGTAAAATGTGTCTAAAATAGTCCTGTTTTCAGTCCTTATCTCTCCTTCACTCTGTTTCGCTCCTCCATCCCCTCCCATCCCTCGCTTCTTGTCACCAACGACCCGACGTCAAACTCATTTCAGAGATATTAAAGCCAGCTCAGTGTGAGGAAACAAATTCTGCCCCTCCTCCTCCTCCCCTCGTCTTTCTGTGGCAGGAAAAATGAACCAAATGTAATCAGTTTAAGCAGGGAGATGAAAGTGCTCAAGTATCATTGTATATACATCAGCTGCCAGAGCTCATTGATTACACTGAGGAATGAATAGGCAGCGAGGGGCGAGACACACTTCCCATCCATTACAGAGAGAGAGAGGGAGACTTTACATTCTGGTGTAATTGACTTCCAGGGTTCAGCGTCTTTAATTGTGACCAGTAGCTTTTTAATAAGAAGGAAATTACAATATGAGGAGATGATTTGAAATCAGGTCACACGTTGTACTGTTTGTCCATTTAAAGACCCCCCCCCGATTCTTCCCTCTTCTTCCTCACTGTTTACGTCCTTAATATCGCCTCTAACATTTCCATCTATCTATTTTCTATCTTTTTCATCCTCTCTAGTTTCTACATCTGCATCCTCGATTCTTCCTCTTCATCCTCATTTCTTTTACTCCTCCATCTCCATGTTTCCTCCATTTTCATTCCCTCTCGTGTTTTCATTCCATCTCTTTCTTCTCTATTGCTTTTGGGGATAAATAGTCTCTTAACCCTTTGACCCCCAATAGGCAGTATTTGCTCAGTTTCTCTCTTTTTATTTACAGAATTTCTACATACATATTTTGGGACATATTTTATGAAAGAGAGGTTATTTTTCATGAGTTTTCTCCCAATTTCTATTTGGGATTAATATGATTTGGGTTTTTGCCGCAAGAAAGTAGAGAAAACTTCCCTTCAGGATGCTGGAACAACCAATCAGCTAGTTGACGTGCACATCCACACTAAATCAAATCACATCAATGTGAAAAAAAAACAAAAAACAGGAAAAACCTGCTTGAAACTGGGAAGCCCCTTAAATCTGAAACTATGAATAACATTTTGGCTGCATGGTTCTGCATTTGTAAACAGACCATTGTCAAATACATGGACATGAGAGATTACTGGCGAAAGCACTGCACCAACGAGCTATGCTGCAGGCAGATCAAATCCAAAAGACAAACAACAACCAGACATGAACATTTTGATGAGAACTGGTCCTTCTTGCATATCTATACTTGTGCTCATATGTAGACACATCTTAGAAGGAGAGGTCCTATACACAGAAACACACCTTCTCTCATCTCCCTGCTGCATAAAATTCCTTCTTTCAGTTATTTGTATCCTCCATCCACCTATGATGATTAAATGGGGTGGTGATTTTCTCATTATACTGTAATGAGGCTCCACCACCTGCTGTGTGGAGAGAGAGGAAGAGGGTGAGAGACAGGAAGGGAATAGAGGAGGATTAAAATGTAAAATCTGAACCAGGAGATGAAGTGATATGCAAAAGAAAGACATAATGAGCTGGAGTGATAATCCTGATTGTACAACTAGATACAGTAATCACTGCTAGTAATCAAAGATATTAATCTTCATGATTTATGCATATATAACTTTAAGGGCACATAAATGCTGTAGTAAAGAATACAAGACAGTAAAATGTGAAACTTCACAGAATCTGCCTCTCCTCCTCATCTCCTGACCTTTTCTTCTTCTATTCTCTTTCCTCTCCATCTCTTCACTTTGAGTCTCTCCACTTCCTCTCTCCTCCACCTCTGACCTCCTCTCTGTCTCTCTCAGCCTCCCGCTCTTCTCTCCTCTCTTCCTCCCTGGCAGGGCCACCTGTTTGAAGCTCATAAATAACCCAACAAAAGGATGAAAGGCCAGATAAATAATGAAGCAGAGGTGAGCCACTGGCCTTTAACACTTCCACTGCTCACGCTGACAGTTGTAGCAGAGCACAGAGCTTCGTTACAGCCCTCTGTCCAGCTCTGTGGAAAACAGGACTGCTTATGCATTTAAATGACCTAGAAAGAAAGACGTTTTTTTTCATCTTTTCCTCTTTATTTTAACAGTAGCATGAAAAAGGCAGTGGTTATGTAAGCATTGAGGGCAAGAGGTATCTGAAAGATCTCCACAAGAGACGAAAATAACCTGCTTTAACTTCCCTGCTGTCATGCGGAAGAAGACAGAGACGGTATTTTAACGCTCTTTTGAGGAAGTCAAAAAAAAAATAAAATAAAGGATGGGAGAGGTGGAGAAAAAGTAGGTCGTTTTGAGTTTCTTTTATCACATTTTTGTGGAAAGGCAGAAAGGAGCACGCAGAGGAAGTGAAAGTGTTGTGATTTTGATCTGAGGATGAAAAAAGGAAGACGTCACGATGCCTCGCGGTCAGCTCGTCTCCACGCTCCTGCCGACATGAAAGCACAGATCATTCAAACAGTGTTTTATATATAGCAGCTCAGCAAAACACACAGGGGAGAGGTGGGGGGTGAGAGAGAAAGATCTCAGTCCGACAATCATGACGGATGACAGCTGATTAAGTTATTTAGCAAACAAGCACATTTTTAGGGCAGTGGAGACCTTAAAACTAACTTTAGAATAGTGATACCAGTTGTGGTGTAGTAATATTCAGTAGTAGTAGTAGTAGTGGTAGTATATATGGTAATTATTGAAGTAATGGTTGTAATTGTCACAGCACAAAGACCAGGAGTAACAGAAACAGCAGTGCTGCATGTAGTAGTACCAGTTTTACAGGTAGTAAACGTATTTGTGGTGGTACATGTGCAGTAGTGGCAGTAGTAGTTTTGTACTCTGCTTTTAATATAGAGATAAAGGACGGAAAACTGACGTAGAAATCCTGTCAGCTGGTAATCAAACCGCAGCAGGAAGTTTAACTTGTTGAGGAGTTTTACTGTTGTTAACTAAAAACAGACGAACATAAAGAAGGCAAAATTACAAAAATCTCAAATTGTCTGTCGCCATGTCCCTCAACACGCAGTGCTGTGTTACGTTCGTACGGTACATACCTGCATGGGACGCAACGCAGCAATGAAGACTGACCACAGTAGAGCCTGCAGAAGACAGCGTGGCTGTTCAAAACCGAAATCGATCCTGCCTTCAGGGGGGGGTCAGGTTGCTTCAGGTTGCATCAGGTACCTGCGAGACAATGAGATACAATCCAGGAAGTCCAGTTTGAGTGACAGATATGTGAGTTTGAAGGCTTCTCAGATGCCAAAACGCTGCACAGTGGTACGTAAAACTATGAGACGGGATTTTACAACTCTGGAAAAATTGTGCTGCAGCAACAATTGAGTAAGGTTCAACTTTTATTGCTGCACCACCCTGCTTTTATTTAGCCCTTTTGCGGCCTGCAGTCTAAGAAACATGACAAACGAGGTGTGATAACAGCTCTGGATCGGCTCTGTCTGAAGGTAAAGTAACAACGCAACATAAGTAATGTTTATCTACATTAGATGTTTCATCAGAATTTGAGCGTTTTTGTATCGTTAACTGTCATCACAGCACAGAGCGAAGCTTTATTCAGGAGAAAAAAGTCTGATTCAGATCAGTGTCTCGGTTAATTATTCACTACTTACTGGTCTCCTTCCTAAAATGTGACTTCACATCAGTGAGTAGAGAGCAGACAGAGCTGAGTGACAGCTGCTGCTTACATTATACTGTATATTCTAAATCTAAATGTAAAAGACGTATTCACAAAATGACAGGTGGATTATCACAGCAGAGTGATTCGGACCACTGGCCAAAAAGAACACAAAACTGATTGTGAATTGCCATAAGCCAACGCTAAACCACTGTTTGTCATGTAATCTATGCAGCCGGAGATAAATCTCATCTTTTGACAGTACAGTTTCCATTTGGGTTCAGCTGTAAGAGGTCATGTTACAGTAAACACGTGTGTACTGGTCTCTATTGTTTATACCACATGCAGCAGGAGCAACATGTTCCTGTAGTTTCTTCAGAATCAGTCCCACATTCACTGTCCCTCACTCGAGCACCGAATGTGTTTCAATCCACCACTGAAACCAATGATTTATTTAGCTGCTATCTCTAGTGGAGCTGGAGCTACATAATTGGAAGGCAACATGGCGTTATTTGTTGACTCGACTAAAACCACACTGCAGAGGTGTTTTCATTATTTTGTCCACCTCTGAACACACATATAAACAGGGGCAGAGGTTGAGTGTTACTGTTGATATCAGCTGCTGTGATCAGGTTATCAAAGTCCTCTGCAGATGGCCAGGAGACCATAAATCTGACACTGTCACACACATGCCTTCCTGTGTGTGTGTGTGTGTGTGTGTGTGTGTGTGTGTAGCTTGCAGTTAGCGGTAAGGGGATTAAACTGAATTTTATCTTTGATGTGGCTTAGACGGAGCCCAGGATCATGATTAAATTGTCACTGTGAGACTGCGTGCAAGAGCATGTACAGTGTTAAGAGTTGTGTGTGTGTGTGTGTGTGTGTGTGTGTGTGTGTGTGGGTGTGCGTGGCAACCCCCTATATGTGATTGTTTGTCCCCTTGTATCATTTATTAGCGAATGCAGAATCAGCCCTGTTTAACATGAATGACAAGAACAGAGTGAAGGCAGAGAGGGTGAACAAATGAAGGGGAGAGTTGGTGTGTGAGGCGCAGTAAAGAGATTAGATTGACCTCTGCAGTCAGACCTTTACAGCGCCCCCTGCTGAGCAATGTGAAACAGCAGGAGAACTGAATACTGTTTAAATGAATCACACTTTATTTAAATCAGGATTCAATTATTATTTTTGTGGGACTATTATCATCCTCTATTGGGGCCTGATGTTGAGAGTATTGTTTTCTTTATCAATTACTCTCACAGTTATTTTTCATATCTTCAGTTTAGTCTATAATAAAATGTCTGAACATAGTGATAAATGCCTCTCACAATTTCCAAAAATCCAAGCTGACATCTTCAAATTGCTTGTTTGTTCTTCCAACTCCCATGTGGTGCGTTTAGGTAAAACACGAGGCAAGTTTCTGCCTTCTGGTTTGACGGCAGGACTGTTAGTGCGCTCTGCGTTTGTCCTCCAGCCAAATTCACAGATGTTAGCCGTAGCTAGCTAGCTAGCTAGCTAGCAACGTGTGTGGAGTGTGTCTGTGTGACAGTTCAGACTCAAAACTTCCCAGGGACTCCAGTTTCTTTGTGTTATTTTCCTTCAGTTTCTCTCCTTTCATTAAAATGCCTCAGGTTCAGCATGAATTTGCTCAAACTGAAGCATTTCTAACTCGCACAGATACGTTTGGCTCACTTTGTGCCACAAAAAGATCATTTTTGCGCCTTTCTACTGACTTTGTGTCCAAAACTTGCTTTGCGTTCAGTCTACTGAGGAACACTCCATGAGAGTCAGATTTCAGATTGGACCCTATATGTGTAAAAAGAGAGACAGTTTGACAACAACGGCGGTAAATATCTGCACTTTGATTGGTGATAGCAAACCAGGCCAGCAGAGGTTTGGGGGAGAGAAGACGATCAAACTCGGGTTCACACTGAAACCAACAAATCAAGAGTGAAAACAAGTCTAAATCCTAAAACACTGCTGCCTTACAAACCACTGTTTCAGTCCACATAACGAGGCGGATCTCCACAGTGTGAGTGGACCACCAGCTGTGGGTCCTCACAGTGATATAAAGATGAACACACACACAGAGCAGTGAGTGTACGCGTGTCGTCCGGTTCATCAGAAGATGAGGGCTGATCTGGTGTCAGCTCCGTTACAGTTTACAGGCGAACGCTGACAGACTGCTGATGGTGGAGCTTCCAGAACATGCCAACACAGCAAACCGTGTGTGTGTGTGTGTGTGTGTGTGTGTGCGTGTGTGTGCGTGTGTGCGTGTGTGCGTGCGTGGTTGTTCCTGGATTTTCATGTTTTTTTCCCTCTCATCACTGTCTCTGTCAGCCAGCCATTTCTCATCACACATCTGTCTCTTTTGTTATTTTCTCATCCTTCTCTGTGTGTTTGCTTACTGTCACTACTACCATAACTGTAAGAGGAAGTGACATCACGGATCACATGATAGGATATGAACTCGTCCACATGTTCTGCAGATATTTGGGATATTTCGTCATTTATAAACAGTTGGATCCCATGACCTACATGTGTTCCCTGTTAGTTTAAAACCTTTCACATCATGCTGTTAATAGGGTTTACATGTGAACACCTCAGTTGTCAGAATCTAGTGCTGAATTAGTTGATTGGTTGAGTAATCAATATGTCAATTTGTCAATCAACAGAAAATGAATCTACAACACTTCTTATTTTTTTAAGTCATTTAGGAAGCAAACATGCCAAACATTGTCTAGGTTCTCAGATGTGAGAATTTGCTGCTTTTCTATTGTAAGCTCCGCCTCTTTCCCTCAATGCACCAATCACAGCTAAGCACAAACTTGTACAACCTTGGTCACCTTTTCTGCCCAAATGCCTCGACTGCAGAGCGCCTAAATGAACGCTAAATGCCCTTTACAACACGCTCCCTGAGCGATGTGTAACAGAGACTGGTGTTCTGATGTGAGGCAGCTGTTGCTTTCATTCCATCTCCAAATATTAAAACAAATCTTCTTAAATGTCAAGAGTGGATTAAACTGTGCATACAGTCTTACAGCTCAACACCATTCCCATCATAAGGACACATATGTCGAATTCGAATACCTAAGCTGACATTTACAGTGGAGTTATGAATGAGTAGTGCAAGTTCGTAGCCATGTGAATCTTTCATATCTCCTCCATCCATCCCATGTGACATGACTCCAGCATCACATAAGGAAAAAGGAAAGATAAGGCTGATTACATTACTTCCCATGATGCACTCCATGTGCATAACGTGTTGTACAGCATGTGTTAAAATGAAAGCCTTAAGCTTCAGTATCCAATCATGTGAATTTGACTTTTCAGATCCTTACATTTGAAATATGTGATACTTGTTTGAGAGGTTTCTAGTTAGATAGCCTCATGATGCTACAGTGTTAGCATGGCTCTTAATGCCAGTCACTATGGAGTATGCTAGTGTGTTAGCATGGAGCATCACAGCCAGTGAGATGTTGCTCTTTATCACTAACTTTGAGTTATAACTGAGGATTTTTAAAGCTATTTTTTTGTTTCTTTTGCTCTTGATCCTCATCTCTGCACTCAGCTCTTTAATGTTTGTGTCATCACCTTCATCCCACCCCCCACCCCCCACCTCCTCATCCAGCTGAGGCGAGAGGTCTCGAGTCTCCTCCAATATCAAAGCTTGATCCTCCTCATCAGCAGACAAATGAGCGGAGAGGAGGAGGAGGAGGAGGAGGGTAGGTGGAGAGGAGAGGGACGGGTAAACAGGGATCACAGACGAAGAGATTGAAATGTAAATGAGGAAGCTGGACGGACAGCCGGGGGGGGGGGCTGCGCATGTTGTTTACGAGCAATAATACATTCATGACTATCAATCCAAAAAGCTGCATCAATTTGGAGAATTTACTTCTGAGATGAGAAAAGCAGCATTTGAAAGAAGTCACAGCTTCACTTCTGTGATGTTGATGGACAGCATGGGATTAGTATTTATGGTGCTTTCATACCAAAAACAACTGGATCCTCTGGGATTAAGTGATAAACTTAAAATAAAATTAAAAAAATACAGCTTATGATAATGGACCATTTCAACATCTAGTATTAAAGATGATAAACTGATTTTACTGTATATGAAACATTAAGGATCCTAAAACATAAAGTGTGTCAACACTCGATTGTGCGAAAAGGAAAAGGAATTTAAATACAATTACATAGATGAGATTCACAACATTAAACAGTGACAGAACATAAAGAAAGAACAAAATCTAAATGGAAGAATTTATAGTATAAGAAAATATAACACAAGAACACAAAGATAAGAATAATATAAGATATGGAACCAGACATGAGGCATGTTCACTGTGACCAGATGTGCAAAATAGACTTTAGCTCATTGTGATTTCACAAAACCATAATCGAAGGGGGGATCAAAGATGTTCAATGAGTGCAAAGCCTCCTAAAGTAGCTCCTAACTGGCCGAGCTAGGAGATCCTCCCAAAAATAAGGTGTAACATCAGCGTGCTAGAAATCACAATGGTGATCAACTTTAAAAGCATATTTTGATGTTGGGTGAGTTAACAAGGCTCCAATCAGCTCCCCCACTCATTAAAACAGTCCTATAGCAGCCGAGATGAGGGCTTTCACACCTCTCCGCTACCTAGACGCCTATAGATACCTATCATTACCTGGCATTTTTTAAAATCACGTTAAAAATGTGACCAATATTATGATAAAAGTCATGCCAAAGTAGTTGAAGAAGCAGTATGAGTTCAGTTGCTAATTATAAGTAAGTATTTAACAAACTCAGGTGATAAATGTGGGTAGAAGAGTTGCAGATCAGCACACTGCATCTGCGTAACTGTTCATCTGATCAAAAAGAAGCACATGAGCCGTGGCAGCACTCTCAGCTCTGTTCACAGCACTTATCTGAAATAAAGCTGTAAAATAAAATGAACCAAACAAACGGAGAGAGAACTCAATTAAGGCCCCAGACTGACTCAGCACAGTCGGCCCTCCGTACAAAGAAATGAACATCATGATTACAGCCTAATGAGAGCAATAACGCTTATCTCTCCTCTGTAAGTTCAGAAAAGAAAACGCAAGCTCGCATTCTCCGCTCACAGATTAATGAATGCATCCTTTACGGGGCATCGGAATGATTTTACATATTTTATTCAACTTCTCTACATGCAAAGACTCTGAGGACTGCAATTAACTTCAGTAATATCCAACAGTTTGTTTGCATTCCTATTAAAAAAAGAACTACTCTTTTAGTCGGAGAGGAAAGAGAGTTTTTAAAGACACAGATGTAGAGAAAGAACAAAAGACAACAGTGGCCACAAAAGAACAAATGAGTGAAAATGATGAGGAAAAGAAAAAGTGAATGTACACTGTAAAACTAACGGCTCAACTACAAAAACAGATGTTTTATTTTGACTTCAGTAAAAAGTTCATTGTTTTTTTGTCTGCTCTCCTTCGCCATGCTGTATCCATGTGATGTTTAAAACTGTATTTCTGACAAGTGCTGAAAAATGTTAAAATCTATTTTTAATAAACTTTACAGAGTGATGAGTTCGTTAGCTAAGCTCAGCTCTCTTCACAATAAAACACATTTATTGTGAAATGCTTGCAGGAGTTCTCCACCAATTTAGTGTTGTACTCCCATAACATTGTCAGACTCACGATGGACAGTTCAAAATTGATGCAGCAGAACCAGAGATATCGTCTTTTTTATGCCATTCTTCTTCCTGGCGCCTACATTACCCACAATACAACTCAGCCACCAACAGTCCGGGTGTGTTATGCTAGTAGAGGCTAATGTAGCCTCGTGCAGAGATGAGGAGGTCCCCTTTAAGTTTACAGCAGAAAATGAACGGTGCAGTAAAGAAAGGAATGGGGTCCTGCTGTGAAAACGATATTATCTATGGTGGAAATAAATATAAATATATTCAAGCATTGGTGTTTTACACAGTAACTGTTGTAAATCTGGCTAAAATCACATTATCCACCTCCAGATGTGGTCTGGACCATCTGATCGTATTCTGATTGCAGTGTTTTCTTTTACACCTGCATTAACACGTGTATCTCTTGATCCAGATCACATGTTAATACTGTGCCAGGTGTAAACCCAGTCTTTGACACACACACGCACGCACGCACGCACGCACGCACGCACGCACACACACACACACACACACACACACACACACACACACACACACACACACACACACACACACACACACACACAATTGCACCTCAATTTTCATCATGTGAAGTATTTTTCCTTCACTTCAGTCCTCTGAAACACCTTCAGCTTCTTGATGTTTGCTACCAGTCAAAGCTCAGGGACCAAAAACCCTTTTCCTCCCTGCGTACGTTTCGACTTATTATAAGCCAGTGGGACTTTCTGCCTTACAAACTGCATTTCCGAATTCATTCATTCCACAAAGAAATCTTTTTTTTTTTCTCAGATACAGCATTTCAGCACGAGTGTGACAAATTCAAATTTATGCAATTCAAATTCAATCTATGCTGGCACTGATCACCCTCTGAACAAATCTGTGGCTCACTCTCTCTCTGCCCAGTGTGTGTGTGTGTGTGTGTGTGTGCGTGTGTTCAGTGTGTTTGATGAGGTTCAGTCTGACCGGGTCGGGTCTCTCTCTGATTCACCTCGCACATCAGAGCTGGCCTGCGCTGCTTATGGCCTGATGCAGATCCAGCAGCAGCAGCAGAGAAGAGAGGAATCCATGTCAACCTTATTACCCGAACCTCATGAATCCTCATGAATCTTTCATTAGAGCCGAGCTATTAGAGACCGAGAGACAGAGACTCAGAGACTGTATATGCATAGATTTATTCATGTCTATATGTCCACATTTACCTCTTGTTGTGTTTAAACCCTCTCTGCATAATATGTGACAGACAGAGGAGGAGGCGTGTTTCTGTTCAAATGCTGTTAGAGCTCACACCTCTGCCAAGGCTGCACATCCTATTTATTTGTTATATTAATAATGGGAAATATTTAGACATTTTTATTCTGTATCTGTATTAAAATGCACATCATTGGATCCGCATGCCAGATCCTTTTATTCGGTATCTTAGTTAACGAGGAAACGGCATTCAGGCGTTTAAAAAATGCTTTATCTCACACCGTTAAATCATTTAAAGACTTCCTGGATCTGTTCCCCAGCCTGTGGTCTCATTATCAGCTGGTTTCATCTCTTACTAAAAATGCAGATATAACACAGGACATGTGGTTTCATATGTGATAAATTCACACGATATAAACACGAGATTTTTCAAATATTCCACATGTGAAAATGTAAAACGTGTGTAGCGGTTTGTGACAGCATTTCACATGCGATCAATAAATGTTGGATAGCTCACTTTGTAAAGAGGAAGCTCTTCAGATCTCTCAGTACCCGGGTTTGATATCGAACCTCAGTGCTCATTTGGTTTGGACCGAAATGTGCCTTCAGGTACTGAAACGTCAGAGATTGGCTGCAGGAGGAGTCATGAATTGTCACTGTTCATCTCGCAGCTCAACAGTGCTGTGAAGCATCCTGAAATACAGTAAATAAAACATGCTTTTTTTTTGTGCTGATGCACCTTTGAGCAAGTTTTCATTAAGGTTTTCTGTCCAGGAGTTGGCGTATTTAAATGCTGCCAAATGGATTTCTTTGTTTTCGTCTGCAGACTGCATGAAATATGGCCACAACAGCTGACAGTGATGATAAAAAGTTGCCCAATACCAATCAATTCTGTCTTTTTTCCCCCCCCGGAAATCAATTTATTCACTTCAGCCCAGCTGATGGAAACAGAATTCATTTGTTTTTCTTTTTATACTTTTTGCAACATTTCCAAAACTCAGACTGGTCAGACAGTTTGATGAAGGAGACACCGAGTGGGACAGACAAACTTTCTTCTTCTTCTCTGCAAGACGTCAGCGCCGCACCTCAGACGCCCTCATCAATATTTATGAATGCGTTTTCGATGCAGCATTCAAAGGGTCGTCTACACAGCATCATTATACAGAACCCGTCCCTCGCCGTGCTCTCCTGTATTAAAACAGTCGATAATAAAAGAGCAGCTATCAGCTATTACCCTAAGTGACCTAAATGGCATTTCAAGTGGGACGCTTAAAGACCGCCATTTTCCTCTGCAGCCGACAGGCTGGGAAACGTTTATCTGGAGTCTGGTGAGGTTATATTCGTCCACCACCGACTCCCAGAGTGCATCTCGGTTTTTTTCTTCTGTTTGAAAAGGCAGAAAAAATCAAGTTCTCAAGGTGTTATCTGCAGCTCTGATGCCTTTTTGATGTTGGTATGAAACAGACCGTAAACCAGAATAAGGAGAGAAGTGACAAATGTGTTTAATTTGGTTTATCAGCTCTTTCAATGATATTTAATTTCTTCTTCTTTTGATTTCTGTTCAGCTCTAAGATTGTCATGACTCCCCTCTCTCCTTCCTCTCCATCTTTCTTCATGACTTCTTCCTCGCTTTCGTCGTCCTCCCTCAGGGCTGGTATTTTGTGTAGAAAATAAAATGGTAAATTGTGATGTGTAGAAAATAACTCACAGTGGCTGATGAGTTTCGGTGTCATGGATAGAAATGTGTGAGGTCATTTGATCATTTCCCTTCAAACGTTCCTCTGTAGATTTCAGCCGCTGCAGTTTTTCATAACGCGAAGAAAGTGGAGATCAAATCTCTGGATGATAAAAGAAGAATCTGCTAATTGTCTCTGTTTTAAATTATTGTACATTTAATATATACTTTATATGGGCTCTGGGAACGTCTGCTAGACATTGTTCAAGATTTTGAAATCTTTAATCTACAAAAATGATGGATAGATTTATCTATACTGGAAATAATAGTTTACTGATTATTCTACTAAGTGAAACAGTTGGGTTCAGGTTCAACTTTCTGCTGTTAATATTTTGTGGGACCATTTTTATGCCCCAAAAAATCCCAGAATTCAACAGTTAAAAGCAGAAAAGCAGCTGTCACAGCCATTGTACCATCACAGGACAGTAAAACTCTCCACCAAGCTTATTTTAGGCCTAAAGCACTTTAAGGACGCTCGTTGTTTTATGCATAACATTTCACTCCATCCCACTGAAGCAAATTATGGAATCAAACTGTTGACTTGACCTGTAGTCCGAAAATGTACCGGGTGTGTCGGTGTCTAAATCTTAAAGCTCTGACAGCAGGAATAAAGAAAGACGACCGAATCATTTTATTTGGATCATTAGTCAAGGTACATGCAAAGAACACCACACACACACACACACACACACACTCACTCTCTCTCTCTCTCTCTCTCTCTCTCTCTCTCTCTCTCTCTCTCTCTCTTACAGACACACACACAAACAGCTGCCTGAGGAGGACCCGAGCTAGTGGGTGAAAAATGAGCTTGTGAAGAGGAGGCGAGAGTCAGAGATGGGAGTCTCTCGCTGTAATAGCCGGCCTGTGTCTCCCTGGGGTGTGTGCATGTGCGTGTGTGTGTTTCTAGCTTGTGTTCGTTAGCTGTGTATTCTCTCCTCAGCAGCACAGCCTTATCATGTTCCTCCAGCTGGTCGGTGCAGGCCTCGGACCGAGTGCTGCCCAGGGAGCGGAGTCCCGAGTTGGGCAGAGCTTCAGGCCGGGGCAGGGCGGAGCGGATGGATGCTCTGCAGCCATTGTCTCTAACCCTTTGCACTGCACATAAACAAGTATTCTGTCCAGTTCGGCGACTTTGCTCCCCAAAATTCATCCTTGTTGATATTTTGTGCCATTAGCTGCGAAGAAACCCTCGATCATGGCATGCAAATGAGGAGGGAAACACCAAGGTAGGAGTGGAAAGGAACAACTTCCCTCCATGTGTGAGTTTACGTGCAAGATATCCGCACAAACTACACTATTGTTCTCGTTGCTAACGCAAACTGGAAGAAAGTAGTGAGCGAATCGTGATGCCAAACCATCAGAAGTAACGCGTGGAAGCATTTTGGATTTGACACCACAGATGGAAATGTCGTGGATAAAGGTGAAGCTGTGTGTTGACCCCACAGTAATGTTTCCACGACAACAAATCTGTCACAATGCTGCCTGTTAGCTTGCTGCCTGTTAGCTTGTCACCCTGTGTGGGTTGCACTTGAATTAATTGAAGTAAATGAAGTGTTCATTCTCATTCATCCAAACTTGATTTTACACAGTTTCATGTGGGACTTTCATTGTTTCTGTGTGAAATGTATGCATACATATTTTATTGCATTTTTGCAGTGGAATTTCGATCCCTGCACCCCAAACAGTAGCAATAAAACCACCTAAAAAAGATCTCTATCTGCTTTAAAGTGATGTGTTTGTGGTTTGAAGCCCGGTGTGTAATGGTTTGACTTGTCACAGCTTCAGAATTCCTTGAATTGCACATCAAACGTCTGACACTGTATTTGTGGACTTATTCGGTTTTGTTCTTTCTATTTTGGTTTTGGCCGGCTTGGTCAGCTTTAAAAGCGCTGCTGACTGCCCCAGTCGGCCATGGTGTTTTGGAGATTATAATTGAGTTTTGGCTCAGCAATAAAAGGTAATATTAACTCTGAAGAAAACAGAGAGCTGGAAACAGAGAAATGGAGGGGGTGTGTGTGTGGGTGACATTTAGCTTCTCTCTCTCTCTCTCTCTCTCTCTCTCTCTCTCTCTCTCTCTCTCTCTCTCTCTCTCTCTCTCACGCTGCCTTCTCTGTAATGGAAAGGACAGCAAGAGAAAGAAATAAGCCTCTCCTTCCACGTTGGCGTGTCTCCACGCTCTCTCTCTCCGCTCCTTTCTTCCTTTCTCTGCCTCTCTCGGCCCGTCGGTTATTTCCCTCCGGGGTTCGGTGGCTGTTTTCATCGTGTCTCGGTGTGAGAGGAGAGGTCGTGATAACACTGTTCGGGTACCTGGGGCCTCAATGAAATCACTGCAGCGTGGAGACAATTAAACATTTCCTGCTTAATGGAAGAATTGCTCCACAGACCTTGAAGTTGTTTGCAAAGAATTTTACTCTACATCTGTCTGAGGAAGAGCAGCCTTGAGAGCGATTTGTGCTTGTTTGTGTTTGTTGTTTTAGTTTCCTGGAGACGGAGGCGATGGTGTGTTGTTGTTGGTGTGGATGAGAAGATGTTTCAAAAGGCTCTTGCTCTGTTACTGTAACATTAAACACGACCCATATAGCTGCTATTATAGCTGGTGTCATGCTGCTAGTCTGTAATATTGTTCCTCCTGATCCAATCAAAACTGCAGTTCAGCTGGAGGTCGGTTCACTTCGTCCAAATCAAACAACCAAATAACATCTGCTGCTGGTTCCTGTTTACAAACAAACAAACAAACAAACAAAAGAAAGGTGTAAACATGCTCATTAAGCTAATATTCGAATATTGGAACGGTCTACCACGTGCAATAATGGAGCGTCCTACATATTCCACTTTTAACTTGACATGTTGCACAGTGTATTTAGTCTGTTTCTACTTGTGTATTGTATATTTATATCTGTAATGTTTCTGTTGTTACCTGCCAACAGGGACTATGAATGTAAATTAGCATTCTTGCTAACTCGGGCATGTTTACATCTTGTATTTTTATACTGATGTTCATTAACGTGCTCTGTCCCTATCAAATAAATACATAAATAAATAAGCTGTAAGTTTGTTTTTTTTTAAATTGCAGGTCAAATGAGGTCAACATGTCGGCTAAATGTGTTTTGAAAAGTGAGTTTTTTAGTATAGGTTACACAGTATTTAACTGCTTATATTTAAAAATATATATTTGAATCAGTTCATGACTACATGTTGAAATATAGCCATTTTAATTCCTTTGAAACTACAGTTATGTAACTTAAATGTCTATAAGCGTTTGAACCATGTTTAGCTCAGTTAGATGCCTACTTTTTTTTTTTTTGTTCTGCAAATTCTTAAAAAAAACAAACATGCTAACTAAGTGAGATCACATGGACTGACAGGTAGCTCATTCATTGGACAGTTCTGGTGATTTGTCAACCTGTGATTTGTCATCACAGCTGCAGACAATGAACTCAGTTTATTCTGATGACTGAGAGGAAGTCACGCCGCTCTTAACTGTGTTTCAGGGTCCCGTTCACCTGGAGACAGAAGAGATCACACCTGGAAAGCTCCTTCCATTGCACTAGTGTGTGTGTGTGTGTGTGTGTGTGTGTGTGGAAAATGTAGCCAGATAGGGGGGTCCGGTGGTATGCTGTATGTTGGCTGTAAAAGCCCGTATCAAGCCCCTACCTGATAGTAAACATGTAGTGAATTATTGTAAAGGAGAATCAGGCTTCTTGTGTGTTTTTGCCCACACAGTCTGTAGCTATTAATATTTAAAACCACATCTATTCCTGACTGATCAGAAGTTTATCAAGGTTTATCAAGACATGCCACAATGATGGTTAATGTATTGTTTTACCAGAAACAAATGTCTGTGTGGTGTATATGGAAAATGCAGCGCAGTCAGTGGACTTTTTTAAGCTTACTGCGGCACGCAGTCGTCAAGCTGCCACCACCGGTGCTTTCCACAGTAGCCCGTCTAATGAGGATGTCCCCGGTCGGTGCAATCAATGCAGTTTTTAATGTGTTTTGTCATCAATTATTTTGCTCATATTTGTCAAACACTGAAGACGGCTCTCCGCTCTCTGTGCAGAGAATTCATCCTCATACACACACACAAACACACACTATCCTTCAATGCCAGGAGCCATTGCCAGCATTGCAAATGTTTATGACACTGCTTGACAAAGGCACTCGATATGCTGTCAGAGCTTTTTCCGTGTGTATGTGTGGTTGTGTGTGTGTGTGTTGTTGTTTTCTTTGACAGACTACAAATGACAAAGCTCTAAATTCACTGCTTTTCGGATTGGAGACAAAGTTAACTTCAGACAGCAACTTCAAGACAGAAAAAAAGGGAAGTTTGACACGTTTAAGAGGGAAGCTTCACTTTCAAGCTGCAGAAAAATAGACTTTATATATTTTGGTAAACACTCTGCATGTATGTGTGTGTGTGTGTGTGTGACAGACAGTAAGCAAGGAAGAGAGGAAGTAATACTGCCTGTCATTGTGAGGAATAAAGTGTCATTATATGTATACAGTCGTGAATATAAGGAGGTGGAATCAGAACTGACTGCCTGACTTTCAATTTCCTGATTTTATTTTTTCCATTTGACATTTTAATCAGTCGGTCGTCTACTGCAGAGCGACGTGCACTGATCTCAGCTGATTATTGGTGCCTTCACTGCAGTAGAAGCTACTGTACTATTACTAACGTTTCCTTTGCTGCGGGATCTTGTAGCATCCTTGTGTTGATGTGTGGAAATATAAAGACATCTGCTTTTATACAGTGAAGAGAAATAAAACTGTTCACACTGCAGAAGAGCTGGTCTCATGCTGCCTTCAGATGGAACTTGTGAGCTTGTGGTTACGACACAGGAAGTTGTGTACACGATACGCTCTGTGTTTAAGCGGTAAGTCGTGAGAACACTGCTGCTAGTCAACGGCAACATGGATGTCAAAAGACTCCTTGTTGTTTTCTTGACATTCTTTGCTTCTTTTTAAGAAATGACTCACATTTTCCTCAGATATATTATAAAATTACAAAGAAAAACTCATGACTACACTGAAAAATGAACTTCCGTGGACACATCACAACAAGAGGGCGGCGTTCATATGGACTCTTCTCGTAAACACGGTAAACACGACCCCATTTGAAGGCACCGTTAAGGACTGACTGGAAGCACTGTTGTGTTAGTGATTAATTTGCATGATCAATAATGTCTCTTGATGAATTGATTCCTAGAAAATATCAACAAAGTTCCATCCCAAGTTGGCATCTTCCAGCCGCTGATTATGTCAGAACAACATTCATGATAAAATATACAAAAAAGCGAATCCTCACTGGAGAAGTTGCGTCCCACAAATGTTTGACATTTCTATTTGATAAATGACAGATTAGGCGATACGTTTCTGTCGATCAACTAATTGATTATTCGACCAATCGTTTCAGCACTTGTGGGTTATATTAATAGTAGTTTGTATGTATATGACAAAGTTGATGTACGTAACTTTTGGCAGATTAAACCCAGACCTCCACCTCTAACCTCCACCTCCCATCAGGGCTGTTCAGCTGGAACTGAAAATTCAACAAACTCCAAACTTTTCCACTGAAGTTCTCTCACGCACTCTGCATGGCTGAACAGGCGTGATTACCTTTTCACTGCAGTCGTTTTTAGCTGTTATCTCTACCGCTTCAGCTGTGTGTGTGTGTGTGTGTGTGTGTGTGTGTGTGTGTGTGTGCGCTTGCATGGCGCAGTATGCAGAGATCTGCCCCGCAGTGTACAAATGTCCTACAGCTCTTTGCCCAGCTGATGGCTGCCAGTCAGGTCAATGAGTGTGTGTGTGTGTGTGTGTGTGTGTGTGTGTGTTGGAGAGAGGCACTGAGGGCGAGTGAGGTAACACTGAGTTTAATGTGAGCTTTCAGCCCCCCTTCCAATAACAAAAAGGTGCTTATGTTTTAGCCAATTGGTTCCACTGCAGCCAGGAGACAGGTTCTATTCAACAAATAAACCAGTGAAATAATTTTGAGTAAAGCCAATTGGTGCTACTTTTTCATGCTTACAGGGTTCTGTTGTTGGGATAGAAACTGGGCCGACTGCAGTGAGAGCCGAACTGTAGAGATAGGAGGCTTGGACACACTCCAGGGAAGGAAGCAAACTTTTTACACAAACACACACACACACACATCTGCACAAACACGATTCTCTGAATTCAGCTGTAAATCCGCCGGTGTTGACTCAACAATGCAACTCCTCTGCAGGCACTGCTGTCACGTTGAAACAACCATCAGATCCACCGGACGAGTTGAAAGGGTCAACGCAGGAATGCTAACCTGATCAAAGATATTGGAAGAAGCCATGATTGAAACCAAGAGGCCACAGATCAAAAACACCAGGGAATTTGCACAATTTAAGTACAATATCTACCAAACTAAAGCTGAAACAATAATTAAACAAATTGATAGGTTGAGTGACAGAAAATTCATCTGCAGCAATTTTGAGAATCAATTAATCGTTTAAGTCATCTATCAAGCAATAAAGCCAAACCTCTACTGGTTCCAACTTCTCAAATGTGAGGGTTTCACTTTGTTATATCACTGTGAATTAAACATCTTTAGACTAATGGTAGGACACTTTCCCCCTAACTACTTAATCGATTAATCGAATAAAATGAATAGATGAACTGATAATAAAATCAGTTGTCAGTTGCAGCCCTAACACTAAATAAGGTGGGTCCTGGGACCAGGTATTATTCCAGCATCGGAGCACTGCTAGTTTCTGGGTCTCTGGGCATATAATGAAGCTTCCGGGGGGTATGTTGGTCAGTTGGGGCCCAACAGCAAACTTGTGCCCTGATTACCCCTGAACAGGTTAATCCACCCAGGTGTGTGGTGCAAATGCTTGGACTGAGAATTTTGTGTTAACCTCGCCAGCCTCGGTCCTGCTGCATCATGACGTTCCACACACACAGACTCTGACTCCCAGAACTATTGACAGAATGAACCTGGATTTGGACTGAAGTATGTGGACCGCATGTGAAAATATCTTTAGGGATGTTTAACTTTTCCAACAGCAAAACTAATTGTGGAATGTGAGAGTGCAAAGAAAAGAATACAAAAAGAAGCTTGTCTTAAATTATAGTGTTGACATCCTCGGAGGTTTTGCATAACTCCCTCTTCATCACTGCAGCTAATTTTACCAATCACTTAGACCATTAGGATTGATTGAGCTTATCTGGGTGCCTAATTACCGAGTGATCCCGGCACTCCGCAGGGTACAAAGAAAGAGCTCATTTCCAAAATGACATACATATAGATAATTTGAAGTTTTCAGTTTTTACCTTTGTTCTAATTGCAGCCTAATTACACGGCAAATGATTGTAGCTAAAATTAAAGCAGCTGATTCAACAACAAAGCTTTTTTTGTTCAGAGAAATAAACTTCTGCTTATGTAAGAGGGAACGCTGCTTCTCTCATAATTTTAATTTCTGTACAACAACTCAGAATTGAATCTAGACTGCATATTTGCTGCAGAATCCATTTTGGTTGAAAAATATAATTATCTGAAGTTGTTCAATGTCTATAAAACACTATCTCTGTATTTTATGAGTTTTATGAAGCCAGCCTGCGATCCTGTAAATGTCACATATTATTCAGTGAAAATGGTTCACCTTACAGATGGAAGGTAATGGTGATTGCAGCGTGTCTGGAGACTGTAAATGAAAGTGAGTTATCAGCAGAGAGCCCAGAGCTGCAGGTGGAGAGCGGAAGTTATCCAGGGTTGGGCTGATTTCTGCATCCCTGCTGAGAAATGTACCTCCTCCTGTTAGTGACAGCGACGGCCACATGCACAAAGATCATACAGTCAACGACAAATAGTCTAAAAAGCTTGGGATTCTTATCTGTGTTACTAAAGCAAGTGATTGACACTTGGCTGAACGCTGCATACCTTCATTGATGAGACAGTTAAGAGCCTGTCTTACCTGCCTGTACAATTACATGACATGGAAACATTTATTGGAACTCATCTAAAATGTAACTTGTAAATATAAAACCAGATCACATTAGAAATGTGTACTTATCGTATCATCCAATCTGCAGCTGCCCTGTTTTACTGTCTTTCACCAATGTTGTTTGTTGCGCTGCCCCCTAGTGGCCAAAAATAAGCTAATAAACTAACCTCAACCAGAAAAATCTAATAACTTGATAAAAATGGACAAAGTAGGAGATTCAGTGTTTGAATTGTTCTGAACATTATAGGACGTTCACAACTGATTAAAGTCTCCCAATGTGAAATAGAAATGTTTTAATCTGAAAGATGAGAGAGGTCATGAACGACAGAATGGCTCAGGCTGTGCACAGGTGCATTATGGGACAGGATTCGGCAGCTTCACATCTGTTTATTTTAGGATACCTTGTCTGCTCAAAATGCCAGTGTCATCCACGCAGCTTCACAACGTGACGGTTTGAAGTGACAGCTCTGCTCTGTGGGGAAAGGCTTGATAGGCCTGATTACATGCTATTAGCTCCTGCGAGTGGTGTGTGGGTGTGTGTAAAAATGTTGTGTCTTTCTCCATGTGGTGTGTATGTTACCTGTCTTGATAGAGTTATTTCTGTGTGTTTGTGTGTGTTCATCGTGTGTGTGTGTGTGTTCATCGTGTGTGTGTGTGTGTGTGTGTTCATCGTGTGTGTGTGTGTGTGTGTGTGTGAGAGCGTCCCAGGCCTGAAATTGGTATGTTGATGGTTGACAGCTTTCTGATGTAACCTCTGTGTGATGGAGGGTCTCTAAGAGGTCTGGGGATAAAGATTGTCAACTAGGATTAGAGAGAGAGAGAGAGTGAGTGTGTGTGTGTGTGTGTATTTATCAGGCTGGCTGTCGCTCTGTCTCTGCCACTCATACTCAGTCTCCTTCTATCTGCCTCTCCCTTGTTCTCTCTGTCTTTCTCTCACATCACTTGGAGTGTATTTATAGAACTCTATTAACAAAAACTGTCAGTGTGTTTTACCAAAAAACAAACAACACAAAAGCAGCTTAAAAATGGATTCTGTGCACAAGAGGTGGAACAAATGATTCTTAAAGCACCCATTGATTTGTAAGTCTGCATGTCATTACACTGAGCATACCCCAACTATTGTTCAGATTGACTTTATACCTTTCAAGCCAGTGGTTTCAGTTCATTTCAGTGTACTATGTAAAAGAAATCGACTTATCGCATGCTTGTGTAGTTTAAAGCACAGATTGATTTGAAAAGTCAAACTGCATTACCACAGAACAATATCCATGATATTCACTGAGACAGATTTCCTGTCTGTAAGTCTGAAATCCATGTTGGAAAACATTTAAAATACTGTTTTCATTGTCTATCAGCCAACTGTTTTGTCAATTAATCATTTCACCTATAAAATATAATACAATACTGCAAAATGCCCAAAGCATAAGTTGACATATTCATCCGAGTAAAGGCCCAAAACCCAGATGCAGACAGATGCAGTTTACTGTCATGAACAACTAAGAAAAGCAGCATTTGAGAAGCTGCAACCAGAGAATTTTGCTCATTTTTGTTTAAAAAAATACTATTAACTGATTATTTTTCTGTTGATTAATATACTAATCATTTCAGCTGCAATTGCAAACAACTATGTTTTTTATTGAAGGTGGACTTTAGTTGGAGAACCTGAAATGAAAGATATTAGAGGACCTAGAATTGAACCCTGAGGGACGCCGCAGTAAATAAAACCAGACATATGTCGTATGGTATCCAATTCTCACAGCCAGCAGGGAATATTGGCAAAGTGATGACTTTCATCTCATTACCTGTGGGGACCAGCAGAGTGGATCTGAGAGGGGCGGAAAGCGCCCACCAACACCACCAACACCGCTAACACTACTGCAACCTGTGGCCGGCAGCTGCAACCAACAAACAAGGCGGCAGTGTGATTTCTGTCATTTTTGCCATTTCTAATAAGCTGCATTGGATTGTTATTCAGAAATGTTATATTATTAAAGCAGTGTTCAGTACATAACAATGCAGCTCATACACACACTCAGTTTTTGCCTCTTTTCACATGTTCACCTCTTTCTGTTCTCCTTTACACACAATATCACTGACTCATTCATACCATTCATCTCTCTCATCAAATGCCAATTACTCTCCAGCTCTCTTTTCTCAAGCCCTCTTTCCCTGTTCCTCCCCTCCAGCCCTCGCCCTCCCTCTCCACCCTGCCACCAATCTGAGGGAACAGGATCTATTGTAATAGGCTTACAGTCCTGACAGCCTTATGACTGGGCTGTTGGTTATTGTAATTGGATTAGGTTGGAGATAAGCTTGGTGCCAGTAAGACTCTTAAAGTCTCAATCCGTAGTCCGTAGTTGGCGCCCGCCATTCACACTTTCCTTCTTCAGTGTGAATGGAAGCCACTCTGAGCTGCTGTTAGTGAAGAAGAAGTGAGTTTGTGTGAATGTGAGTCCTGACATGTATGAGGAGTGGCATATTTCAAGCCACTGACTGAAAATTGAAATCATTCCTGAGAAAAAGGGTTTCAAGGCAATGATAAAACGTGGAGCTGCACCGAATGTGTTTGAACCAGAAGCTTTTCAGGTTGGTGTTGAATTACCTTTTTAAAGATGAGGCAGCCATTTTACTATATTTTTAGTGTCAACAAATCCAACGAAAAGACCAAAACCAGCAATGAATCTATCAAGTGTAACAAGTATTGTGCCTGATATCTCTTCTTTCTCATTGTTGTCCAAAAACTATTACAGTCATCAGTGAGCCTCACTGTTGTTCCTTCATCACCATGAACACACACACTGTAGTTTATTTGGACTCAATCCCACACACACCGTCCTGCTGCCCCAAATAGAGCAGCAAATGTGGATTCATCCGCCGCTGAAAATAGTCCCCAACAAATGCACTATTTCCTCCTGCTCGAGATACGTTCGCTAAAAACTACAGCACCAGTAGGAACCAATGTGCTTGGGAAGTCAGAAAGTATTGAGAAATGGACTAACACACATTTGTTTTGTTTTTTGGTGTTTTTTTTTAATTTAGATTTAAAACTTCAGGTTAAAAACCAAAGGCTGTTGCTCTCAGTATATGACAGCTATATTAAGTGACAGACTCCTAGATAATGTTCACAAAATATCAATTTCACAGTGTGTTAGAAAAAAGATAATTGGAAAATACCAATATTGCTCTTTTCAGCTGATACTGATAACATGACAGTACATCAGTGCATCTACAATTAAATGTACATTCACTTCCTACAGTCAGACGATCTCATCACAGGAATACGTGTACAATGTAAATCACCCTGATGCTTTAACCTTGAGATTTTTTTGGCTCAACAGCTTTTGACACCATAGTTTGAGATGTGGTTGTGTTGAATTACGCTGCATTTTTAAAAATCAAATATCAAATCTTCATGTTGTTTTTAACACCACCAATGTGGCTCAGTGGAAAGAGCAAAGCGCTCCCGCTGCCACGTTGAAGGGTTCAGTCTTCTCCGGAGAGATTAATGAACAGCGTATGGCATTAGCATTGCCACAGTTAAGGGTTGCTGCTGTGACCTCCCATGCTGTAAACTCTTTCCCTCCTGCTGCTTCCCAGTGATTTGGATTAAAGGACATGCACTGTTTGGAAACTATTCCGTAGGGGACCTTTACCAGAGCTTCCTGTTGGGAATCCCACAGCGTGAACCAAAAGATTAATGTTCCTGTGGCCTGGGGCGGGAAGAGTGATTGGAACGCCAATCATCGACTTTGTCTTTATTGGATTTTCACTGTGATTATTCATCAGTATTTAGACTATCGGCTGAGGGATGACTTATTGGGTCTTCAATACTGAGCAGAAACAGTTGATGGATCATTGATTATTCCTCATTTAAATATGACTGAAAGATGACTGGTGTTTGCAAATGTTCATATATTTTTCACAAAGGCCAACATAAAAAACAAAACAAATCTAACTAGGAAGGTATGACAAAATCAAGGACGCCAGATTACAATGATTTAATTAAAGAAAGCAACAAAAATGGCAGCCCACCCCTACAAACTCTTGGAGAACAAAAGCCTTCGGTGTGTTTTATAGACGACACTACAAACATTTGAAACAGGAGGGGGAGATGGGTTGTGCCCCAAGCAGCACCGCCGCCATCTTGGCTCCTTATATAGTTGAGTGGCATCAGGAAGGAGCCAATCACCTGCAGGTGCCGGTAGCCGGTGGACTAATCACCAGCATCCACGAGCTGGTAGACACCTATTTGTATGTCACACATCATGCCATTCACTGATGGAGAGAAACACATTAACAACACAACAAAGTACAACCACAGTTGTAACAGGCTTGTTGGGTAGTCTTGATATTAATTTCAGTCATATCGCCCTGCGCCTTCGACCCTGTTACCTATCAGTGATGACATCCTGCCTGCAGCCTTCAGAAACACCTGGTATCACATACATCATACATTAACTGTACAGAATGATGAACCAAATGTAATACAAAAAATATATACTTTACAGCAGGAAAACACTCCAGCTGTTTTATATATTTTACCAGCTAACTGGAAGCACAAATTAAGGACTTGAGTACTGACACAGGTTCATTTTGGCAGGTGGATTGCTGGTAATGTCCCACCATGCTCTGGGGTTTTCCCTCAACAATTTGAGGTAAACACCCGGCTTGTTAATAACTGGACCCAGCTGTGTCTAATTTCACTCCATTCTTTACCTCCTCGTTCCACTGAGACTACTGTACAGCAGAGATGTCATCCTGCACATCAAGCCAGGATGTGACTGAACGCCACAGTCATCTCAAGCATGCAAATGTCTTTTCTTTGGGCCTTGTTTTCAGAGGTGGCACATCATTGTCACTGAGAAACAAATCACATTTATCCTGATGCATCCTGGGAGGTGCACTGCACCATGGGAGCCATCAGAAATTATTAGCTCCCCCCGCGATCCACCAACCTACATAACCGTCGCTCCCTATCATTTACTGCTCTCTGGCGTTGTCTCAGACTCGGTTGGGGGGCGCCCTGATGGCGATCTAAAATTAACTCCCTCCATCTGAAAATAAATCCAGCATCAGGCCTCATCAGACTGAAGGGTTTTATGGGCTCGCACAACCAAGAGAGAGACCACGGGATGGGAGAGAGAGAGGGAGGGAGACTCAAAAGAGGAGAAAGAGAATCTGTGTAGAAAAAAGGGCGAGGGAGGTTTGTAAAAAGAGGGAGAGAGAGACTGATGACCTGATGGTGGCGACACACCGGCAGCTCTGATGGAAATCCCCCGCCGTGAGGTGCTTGATGACAACGAAGCTCGCGCTCATTCTTCTCGTCGGTTCTCGCCCATCATATCTGCTCTGTTCTGTTCAGTTTTTTTTTTTTTTTTTACTTCTCAGGTTTTATTTCAGGCTCGCTGATTCACTTCCCCCGCTGTCCTCTTTCCAGTCTCTCTATCACTGAGCTTTTTCCCTTTCATGTCGTCTTTTCTGTTGTTTCCATTTTCTATTTGTCTCTTTCTGTTGTCTTTGTTTCCATCCCCATCCTCTCCTGTGTGCTGTACTTCAGTCTGTTATCATCCATCCTCTTCTTGTTTTTTGTTTTTTCTCCTTGCAACTTTGTTTTGTTTCTGTCATTTAGTTTCCATCCTCTCTTTATTCCCTGCTTTCTTTCTTTCTTTCTGTCTGCCATACCTGGTTGAAAGGTTTGTAAGGTTAAATTATATGACAGTCTTAAATAAATAATGGAAGCATTGTAATTAAGGAAATGAATGGCCTTTTTTCAAACAATTCCTCTAGAAATAAAAAGAATTCCTTCCATTTTAATGACGTGGATGTAGACTTACTGACATTGCACCTAAATTACTCATTTACATCAAAATAATACATTTAGAAATTAAATTTATATATTTTAATAGTCAAAACTCTATATTATGTTTCAAAACATGTACTGTACATGTGTTGAGGTCTTTGTCCTCGACATCCTCCTGCAGCTAACTGTATTTTCCTTCATCGTCTTTCTGAAAAGCTAAAACAGGTAGCAGAGTTAAGTGAGTGTCTCCTGCTGCTGGGTAATAACATTTTCACCAAGATGAAGTGATGATTAGTTTGTGGGCATTCATTTCATATGCTTGTGAAATTGAAGCTAAGCTAGGAGATGGATTGCACTCTTTCTAAAGAAGTGAAATTACACTTCACACTTCTCACACCTTAAACTCAAATTGCCATTTTCTCATATCCAGTGTTCAAATATTTTCTTTGACTATGAAACCTCAAGTGTGAAAAGTTCCTGATGCAGACTGAGCTTCGACCTTTCAAACCACAGTCCTAGTTTTTAATTTAATATCGTGTCACTAAATTTCTCCATAGGTATATATTCATTATATTTACTTTATTTCTTCCTGCTTTAGTTGACTTTGTTGCCATGTAGCTGTTTCCTAGGTTTCCCAAATGACCAGTCATGTGGTGGACGTCAGTTATGGTGGTTTATGCTAAAGTCCTATAATGTTATTAGTTGTTAGCCATGCTAGCGGGACCACTTTGGTCCAGACTGAAATATCTCAACAACTATTGGATGGATTGCTGTGACATTTGGTAAAAACGTTCATGCTCTTTGTGAGCTTTGGTGATCTCCTGACTTTGTATGTCGTGCCAGCATCAGACCAAAATAAATTCTTCCAATACCAAATACCTCTAACATTAATGACATTCAGCCTCAGCTGTACTTTGTGTTTAGTGCTATTTTGCATGATGAAACACTGCAGAGATGAGAACCAGTACCATGCATATTATAATTAGTTCCTGCCTAAATGTTGAGCACTACATATGAGATCATAAAATCTCACAAGTGTTTTAACATGCCGACCTTTCTGCTTCCACCATCCTCATGCAAATGAACAATGTAATAGTAGCCACGCTGATCTCTGGACACGTTCCTGCTCACAGCATGATAAACCCAAAGATCTTTATTCTGACGTCAGCCTCTGGCTGGTGATTACATTTACTTCTCCACAACTGCAGAAGATCAAAAGCAGATTTCAGACTTCAACTTTAAACTTTATTAAACAGTTTGTCTTTCTTTACAATGAGCATTACAGCCTCACAGAGCTGCGTGTGTGGCTGTAGAGTCACAGTCCTGTTTGTAGATCCCTGACATCATTTTAAAGCAACGGGCAAGGATTCATGGGAAATGGAGTCAAAACAACTACACAGTGGAGCTTTAATAAAAAGGCCATCCTCACTAACAGATGATCCTTCTATGTAATTTAACCAGTACGTCACTAGTTAACAGCCAGCTGTGCCTTCATGTTTGTGGGTTTATACTGTTCTTCCCTCAGCAGGTCACTCAGTGAAATGATTATTGATCGCTATGATATGGGCATCAGAATAGATATATCACCTGGACTGTGGGCGTGTAAATCAAAGCATATCAATATTGATTTCTGCGCAGCTCGCCTCACCGTAAGGGCCGGCGTGATGGATCGCCTTTGATTCGTCCTCCGTGCTCAGCGAGCGAGATGGAGAACCTGTCGCCGTTAACCTCTAACAAGCCGCATGAGACTCACCGCAGAGACGCTTTGATAATTATGAAGTGAACATGGTCGGTGTGTGTGTGCTTAAGTCAGCTAACCTGCCTGTATAGTTTGTGCATTTGCTTTACGACTCAGAGACATGATGGTGACTGCTTTACACGACCCCCCCCCCAATAATCTGGGTGAAATACCGTTGTACATATCAGTAAACAGAATTTCAGTCTGTATTCTCCCTCTAGTAATTAATAAGCGAGTCAAAGCTGCACAGAAATATGGTGCATCTGAACCAGTTTGACTCTTGGCTGCACAAAATAATCTAATTCAACTCAACTCTCCAACATGAGCTGCATCTCAAATGTTCCTACATGCATAAAGAAACAGTGACTGTGAAGCTGTCTGCGATCTGCACAGCCAAGAAGACACATATTTTTCATGACAGAGGAATTCAGTCTCATACTCTCTGCACAACTGAGAAGAACTGCAAAGAATCAACTCTGAAGGGTTGACTGAAACAGCTGATAACATATAAACCAACAGTAAATGGGATGACATTGACATGCATCGCTGTGTCAGATATTATCATGCCTCCGGTGCCTTATTATCCAGATTTTTATAACCAGAATAAAAGCATATCTGGGATCTGATGAAGGGGATGTGGATCTAAATACGGCAGCTTAGACTGAAAGCTTGAACATGTTGAATATTAAAGGGATTGTGTTGCTCTTTAACTAAACACAAATAAAAAACAGGTTGGAGTGCATGTGAAAGGAGTCACTTGTTTAATGAGTTGTCTTTAGTAATTGGATATGACCAGGAACAAAACGAATAAAAGCACAAAATGTATTAGAAACTATAAAGGTAATTAACCACAATCTAATCAGCTGTGGGATGCAGAAATATGCAGTCAGTAACTATATTGCATTTAGATAAGACTATTGGTGGGAAAGTGCTTGCAAGGAGCATGTATTAATTACAGACAGCACAGTGCAGGGATTTAGCAGCAGATGTTGCTTACTGTTAGCAGGAGCTGCTACTTAAAAACTCTGAATCTAATGGCTTTTTATGCTTTTTGAATAGCTGTAGAAACAGATTAGCAGCAGAGAAAGGGATGAGTCAACATGACTCAGCTTTCTGAGGGTTGACAATAGCAAAATATTACACTTGGCCTTGGCCCAAATCTGGAGCGACAGATGGAGGGACGACCTGACCCAACACTTTTTCTTTCCAGATGATTTAAAATAACACTGGACTGGGTCTTCACAAAGTCTGAGACAGACAGAGACTTAGTGTTTTTATTAATGTTAATCATTTTGCATACATGCTTAAAAATGTAAAAATCCTAAACTGTAAGCAGCAATTTACTGCAGCCATCTGTCTGAACAAAGGTTGCCCAGATAACCCTCGGAGGGAAGACTCATTCCAGCAAAGGCTAATTAAAATTTTTAATAGCAGCACTTTGAATAATTCATTGTATTGCGCAGTTGCTGTAAGACCGAGGCGGACATTTGTTATGGCATTTGCCATGTCTCATCTTGTCGCTGTTTTCAAAGCTGTCAGAAGCATGTTTGTGGGTGACAAAAAGAGCAGAACTGTATTGTCAGTGTGCACAGGCGATTCAAACGTCACATGAAACAGCTTCGGCATTTTATTTATGTGCTTGTGGTTCCTGCTTTTGGTCGTCTGTAGACGTTCTTTCTTTTTAAAATGTATCTATATTTTTACTGGTCTCTTTTCAGCAGTACACCTTACCTGGAACTATGAGAAATTCGTATTATTTATGGCCTTCATGGCAGCCGCCCCAGACGTAACACGTCTATTAGCCTACATGTCAAGTCTCATGTTTTACCTGTAAGACTCACGTTTTTTCAGTGCTGTTTACTGGCATCTAACTTCATTATGATCTGTGATGTGAAAATTTTAGCACTAGTCATAGTTCGTTTTTAACACTGACAGCAGATTGCCTCTCGTGCACTGTCGACACCAGTAGAGGTCAAACCAGTCCCAAACTAGAGTCTGGACTGGTTCTGGTACTGGTTTGGCCGACATTGATGCTCGTAGGCCTGGTGCTGGTTTGAACCATCAACGTTAGGGGGACAGCTCTAATATGGTTTATACAATCAGGTCCACTGCTGAAGTCTCTTTTGAGATACAAGTATAAACTGTGCAGTTGACAGTCAGTAAATAACAAATTCACATATTTAAATAAAGTGTTGAGCACTGCTGACATCTTCATATTTAATAACTTTTTTGTGGTTCTGCACGTCATTTATAGGCACAGTCTTATACTCGCAGCAGTACAACAACACTAAAGTAATGCACAGTGGAGTTACAAGTAGAAGATACACACGATACACAAAAAGAGTTGTGTGCTCTCTCCCACTAACTGCGAACGGCGAACTCCTAAAGTCAGTTCACCATCTCTGTATCCTGACACTAATCTGTGTGACTTTACATGCACTAGCAGAGTAACTAGGATCAACTAATGCTCATCAGAACGTGTTTGTTTAAGAGGCAGGTTGATGCTTTTTTGCAAATATAATTGGTTTCAGTTTGAAGGCTACACACTTCGAAACCAAAGCAAAATAGCAGATCCTTTTTAGGAGTATAATGGCGTTTGTTTAAAGGTGGTTAACCCTTTGTTCCATCAGCATCTATTACACAGGGCTTATCCGCAGCACCCAGCTAATAGACCTTGTATCCTGCGATTTATGTTTTCTAATCACCTCATTCAGTGAAGTGAAAGCCTTGTTTTTCCTGGCGACCCAGCGTCCCCGCTCTCTGACGAGACTTTGAAGGTCACAGCGGCTCCTTGATGGCTGCTGTACTTTTGATTCCAGCTTCTTTGAGGCATTAAGAGGGAGGCTTAGCACTAATGTCAGCAGAGCGCCGGGACTAGAGATTG
Source organism: Macquaria ambigua (assembly GCA_008360985.2). NCBI lineage: Eukaryota > Metazoa > Chordata > Actinopteri > Centrarchiformes > Percichthyidae > Macquaria > Macquaria ambigua. The sequence goes on from VMKM01002060.1 coordinate 37,041, forward strand.
CAGCTGAAAGGCCCAAGAAAAAGCTTTAAGGGAATGAACGTCAGGCGATTCACAAGATAAACGGCCAGGCAGGGATGGACATGCTGGTCGCTATGGAGACAGTATCCAAACACAAGCTGGTGTGGGAGACTGAGATGGAAAATTGGGGAGGTGTTACTCTGTTAGTAGAAGACATTTAAGATATCATGATATTGTTCCTGACACATCAAAGCAACATTTTCCATTTAATAGGATGTGATGGTATTTTATTTTGGCAGAATTTGTTTAAATGAAAAAAGGGTTATGTCAAAAAAACATGTTCACATATCTGGGGCTGCAGGTAACAAATATTCTCACGATTAAAGTCTTTACTCATCAGGAACGCTGCGAATAAACACATTTATCCACATCAAACAATGATGACCTGGTCCTGACTCTGCTGAATCACACGTTTCGTCCTTTTCATCATATAAAACAGCATTTTGTGAACAAAAAACAATCAAGACGATCTGCCGTGCTGAATGTTTTTGTGTGACGTTCCAGCAAGCAGCGTCGTGATTGGTCATATGTGTTCCTGTCGGCAGCAAAAAATAAATAAATGCTGCTTTTTCACACAGCAAAATACCATCATTAATGTGAAAGGGTTCACTGACAGGTTTGAAAAACCTTACTGACGTACAAAATAATCGCTCTGGGAAATTTGCTTCTTTTAGTACTTTCGTTTATGAAAAGACGAATAATTGTGAGAAAATGTCGATCACAGTTTCTCAGAGCCCAAGACCAATGTCCTGGTCCAAAACCCAAAGATACTCAAGTTACAATGATCCAGAAATAATAAATAGCTAAAGCCTCACATGGTTTTGACGATTTTTGCCTTAAAAAATGTCTGAAACGATTGATCAAAATATTAGCTGATTAAATTTCTGTCGATTATCTTATCGATAAATCAACGTCTTGTTTCATCTCTACATATATCTCAATAGTTCTGTTTTGGTTTGGTACAGAAACTCTGGAACTGAACCGGCCCCAGAATAAGAAGAATTTTAAACCCAGACCTAAAACAGACTGTATGGAGAATCTCCTGCTGGGGTTAAACTGCAGGTGTGAACTCATCCTGAATCCTAGAGTCTGTGATCTGTAGTTTTGCTTTTGTGCATTTTTCTTTATTGCCTTCGTCTTCGTCTCTAATGCCTGTCTTGGTGCTGCTCTCTCGGCCTCACTCAGTCTCCCTCGAACAAGACATTAATCTCAGTAGGACGAGCCAGTTAAATAAAGGTTAAGTAGATAAAACAAATGTGTAATGTGTCCTTGGTGACATCTTTACCCATTAAGTCTAAATGGAGAATCAGCAACTCCTCAGTTCCTCCTCCTCCTCCTCCTCCTCTTGTTGGGTATAAAGTGCTGCTCATAGGCCAGTGAGGCTCCAACACCGTGACACCGGAGTGACTCTCTTAAGGGACGTTCAGGATCATTTTACTGTGTAATTAAAACCAAAGCAACCCCCCCAACCTCAGGCACCGACTCCCTTCTCCGCCTCTAATTGGTCTGGCACCGGCTCTGGAGTGGCACCGCCAGCCCTCTGCTGAAGTCGCTGGACTCTGGACGGTCAATTTAGCCCCTAATTCTAATCCCTTTTGACTTCAGCAGTGCTGTCGTTACGTCCCGAGTATTACAGAGTTAGAGAGGGGATGAAACAAAAGAGGCAGGGGACGCATAATTAGGACACGAGGAAATTAAATGTGTTTTAGGTACATTAGTGCAAGCTGTGTGCACCAAACAATTAGAGTAAAAATGATTATATATCTTATTTTTTTCTTTTTTTACTTTTCTTGAACTGAGGTGGTTTGTAAAGACTTTCCATGACTTAATGTTTACAATCCTTAAGACTGAAATTTCAGAATGTTTTTTACAGACCATTACATTTTGGAGATCGTCCACATTTGGTGTTTGGTTGGTTTTAGCTGTTCAGGTTTTACCATCAGCTGTTATTCTGCAATCATCAAACATCTGGGACTTTTAATTAGAAAATCAGCTCCAGTTCTGTAAGTTGTTGAATGTTCAGGACGGACTGAAGCTTGTGGTCACTCTTGTCTCCAACTAATTCAAAATGCTGGTGCTACGCTCAAAAAATACAGGAAAGAATAGTTCAGGTCATGATTTAAGATTGTAATTTTAAGAACATCCACATGTGTGATTTAGGGATATTTTACATTTAAAACCTACTTAAATGTTTGATGTTGCTGTTAAAGTTATTTCCAAATGCCTCCTACTATAGTTTCCCTCACTGTTCCTGCTTTAACCACAGTGTATTGACTGAGTGTGGTATTTTTGGCTTTTGCATTTGGTACAGTTGACCAGTCAGATAACCAAACACATTCAGGTCTTGCTGGGTTTCCGTCCTGCTCAGCTCCACAGTCACCTCTACACCTACTCAGTTTGCACTGGGAAACCTGAAGGCTGCTGATGCAGAGTTATGGCTGTAATAGGCTCTCAGTATAGCACAGTGTGTTACTGGTGTATTGGAAATCTCTAAATCAGAGCTTGGCTTCAGCAGCTGACACATACCGCCGCCGTGGCAGCGCTCCAGCGGTGGCACTGCTACAGAGCCAGTGAACTCGGCGACCTCTCGACGGTCAGTTTAGACACTGGCACCATTTAATCCCCATTGATTTCAACACTTCTACCATTATATTAAAGAAGAGTGGGAAGCTGAACAGACTGAAGAAATACTGCAGATAAAATGCAAAGGGGATCCCTGTTAATTTGTCTCAGTAGAGTCTTTAGCAGCAGTATTAATAAGTGAGGTCAGTAATTAGGTTTTGCCTGCTTATACTCAGTCATTACGACGGTAAAGCAATAAAGGTAAAATATTTTACGGTGTTAAATCAGGACAAAGCACGCTATGTGCCAGAAACATAGTCAGTACTTTGAAACATGTTCACCTGGTTAACTTAACTTTTATCTCTCATAAAAGTTGCTTCTAGATTTCATAAAACAGCATCAAAACAGCCTTAATTTGGCATTGAAGGGGTTCTTCAGGATCGATTTTTCATTTAATGCGTCATGTAAACTCCTCAGTTCTCCTTCTCTTTGTGTTTTCAAATGGTGGACGTCAAAGCTCATCACTGCATATCTAGCAGTTAATAAATGAATGCATGTAAACTGCATGTACATTACCTTTAGACATGTACATTGCTTCAGGATGGCTGCTTCCAGTGATCAGACTATTTGTGGGCATGTAAACGTTCTTTGCAATACTGCAATTTCCAGAATTTGATCCAGAAAAGATGAATGTAACCTTCAGGATGTTGAAGTGAACTCAAAACACAGGAGGGAATCCCTGCCAGAAGTTTTCCAGAGCCAAGTGAAATACCATCTGCCTTGTATTTGTAAAACTTTATCAGTTCAAAAAAGGCTCTAAAGCCGAGCTGAAGTCCAACAGTGGAAGTGGGATACAGGGCCAATAGGAGAGAAAGAACAAGTGGAGTGTGAGAAGTAACAGAGGGACAGATCGAAGGAGGTAATAGGAAGAAGAAGAGGGTGGTTGTTGGTGTCTGAATCTTTGGTGCTTCACCCTTTCGTAATGGCCCTCAGCAGTGTTTTTGCGCCCGCAGTTCATTCATTTCCATTGGCCGGAAGGTCCTGAGTGACAGCGGCGGAGGTAGCCTGCTGTTCAGGGGAGCGAGGGGTTCAGCTCTAGTGGCATTTCATTTAAAGCCCTCCAACACAAATCAATAGGGGACAATCAGGCCTGAGAGCATGGTGGGTTTTTATCTGGGCCGGGATACCATTACCGATTACCTGACCAGTCCACTAGCCAGTCAGAGAGGGAAAACGGAGCAGAGACACGGGGCTGGATGGGCGGACTTTGATGCACGTTGTCAGTGCCCTGCAGAAGAGCCAATTTTCCCTTAATGATAAGGAACGGCTGAGGTCAGGGCAGGAAACTGGGGTTTTTGCTTTTATCGTCCAGAACACTTTCAGCATTTTACCAACCAGGTAGATCTTAGAGTAGTAAGAGCCCTCCCAAATCATGACTGGCTTCCTGCCAGGGCTGCTGGCAGAGACATTTTATGTAATTTGCCAGCTTCCAGCTGCTGGTTAGCACTTATTTCCCTCTCCTCCTCCTACGTGACCTCTGATCCAAGACAAACACTCTTGTAGCATGCACTGCTATTTCAGAGTTTTTGTCTTTTGAATTTTTTCAGCTTATATTAGAAATGACTGAATGTCCTGGATTTGGTCAGACTAATTAAGCACTTTTGACTTTTGATGCCAACACATTTTTGGCCAACCAGACTTCCCCTTTGTTGAGTTTCAGATGGTGGTAGTGTGAGTCATAGTGCTCAGAGATATTTGAGTTTTTGGGTAGTTTCTTTCTTTCATTCCTCAGAATAATACCAGCTTGTGTTTTCTCTTCCACGAGCTGACATTTGTGTCCCATGTGACTGCTGAGTGTCTGAGAGTATTCCCATAAAGAGCTAAATCTTTGTATTTCAGGACCGGTTAATTGACAAGCTCTTAGTTACTAATGAGACGCTTAATTAATGCTTTATTAAAGGCAGGCACACTGCAAAGGTCAGCCAGTTAAGCCTGTGCATAATAAGAACACACAAACAGTGCTAGCATCAACTCTCAGACACAGGATGTTGTCTCCTGCAGGAAGGCGATCCGATCTGGGACAGTTTAATCAGTTTGATCCCGTAAAAGAAAAAATACATAAAAAATGTATCTATTCTTTACTTATTACCAAATTTTAAATTTTATTTTATTATTGATGAAGTAACAGCTACACAGAGGGAGATTTAAAGCTCAACTAATCAATATATTCTATGTTAACAATGGATCAAATGACTGCGTAAAGTGAAAGATGTCGATCGTACAGTTGTACTGAACCCACAGAGAATTATCACCAACTCTGCAGAGCTTTTTAGCCTTTTTGAGCTCCACATTTTGGTTTTACAGCACATTTACTGGTTCAGTTCTGGTTCAGTCTCAGTCTCAACCTGGTTTCCAGCAGCAAGTTCAGTTAAACCTGCTGTACCACCTGCCCAGCACCAAACAAAAGACACAGTTAGAGACCAGCTTGTGAAGAAAGTGGAACATTTAGCAGCTAAAGAGACCTCAAGGGGCTAGTTAAATGGTAAATGGCTGCGTGTATAAGATGTTTTTATCCAAAGGGCTTTACAATTAGGCTCCTATTCACCCATTCACACAACGACACAGCGAGGGCAATGAACTACCATGCAAGGTGCTGGCCTGACCATCAGGAACTATTTGGGGTTCACTGTCTTGCCCAAGGACTCTTCAACATCCAGACAGGAGGAGTTGGGGATCGAACCTCTAACCCTGTGATTAGTGGACGACCCTGATCGACCTCCGCAGCCAAAATGCAAATAAACTACGCAACTGTGCAACCTTTGATTCAGGAATGCACTTCTATTTAACTTTTTCTCTCCTGATAGCTATTCGAATCCTATCCTACTCCACTGAGTGAAACTTACTGGAATTGTTTCTTTGTAAGGTAATATGAGGAGGGTTTGCTGTGGCTCTAAAAACTGAGTTGGTGACCTGCCGTGATTGAGCGCAGAAACACTGAATTTTATGACATTAATGATGGATTCGATCACATCATGGCCGATACACAGTCCACTTATTAGAGTTAGTATCTGTACTGACACCGATCGGATCAGCGCATCCCTATTTTAAGTTCATTGTATGTGCGGCATTCAGCCCTGTGCAGCCGAGTTGAAAGTGTGAAAAAAAGTTCAAACACCACTTGAGCTTGTGTGACTGTTTGATTATCTGTTGACTTACCTGCAGGCCGCCGTTTTCAATCCAATTTGCATGCCAAAAAAACATTTCACACCTGTTAGCCAGAGGTGTGCAGTCCTTCTTGTCGCATGCGGGCTCACGTTTGGTTCCTGTCTCAAACAGTCTGAATGCAGCCGCTCTTCACGTGGATAAGCGCCGCTGGTGGCCACCAAGCATTAATTAGAACCTACCATGAAAGTATATAATTTAGCCGCTTGTCAAGCATAATGTGTTTCAAGAGCGCCATTGACTCCTGCATTGTGGCTCCAATTTATATTTACCTTGTCCTCCGCTCTTCTCACCTTCGGCTGTGAAAATGATCTTAATTATTTCAGGTGTTGGCACTGCTGTGAAGGACGGCTCTTTGTTTTTTTTAATGTTATTTTATAAAGCCGGACGACAGGCAGCTGGCGTTTGCACCTCATGGATTACACATCCAGTGGATTTTAATAATTTGACTCCTCTTCCATCTCCTAATACCCCCTCCACCTGCTTTTTATGTGATTACTAGTTCAGACTTTTAAATGAAATGAAAATTTGACTGATGTAAGCTGAATTAGTTGAACACGGCAGCACAGGTGGTTATGAAAGTGATTTGTCTGTGTCTTCCTCTCTCAGCCGGCCGACCGCCGCCTTGTGATGAACGCCGGCGCACCGTCGGCTCCGTGTACACCCTTTTCTGGGCCAAATGAACCGTGACGCCTCCACCAAATAATTAATTTCTCCTCCTCGTCTCTCCCTCCCTGCTCCTGCGCTCTGAACTCTTGGCTCATGGGTTCCACAGTTCAGGGAAGTTGCAGGGGAATGAAACTGTAATGGGCTTCTTGTTGCTGCTTGTTTTCCCAGAATAAGGGAATAAAAATGGAATCCGAAAACAAACAGCATCTCTTTCCTCCCACCCTTCCCACATCTCATTTTTTTTCCCACAACCCCTCTCTCTCCCCCTCTCTCTCTTGGCCTTTGCTTGGCATGTTCTTTATTAATCAGACACCAGCTTCACGCAGGGTAAATAAAATCAGGAGTGCACTCTAGCTGAACATTAGACTTTGGACTGGGAAGGTGGCGGCGGTGGCAGTCGGGTGATGGGGGTTGTTGTTGCAGTCGAGCTGCTTTGCTCACCAGCCGTGGCGGCGCACTGCAGACTCTTAACCCGCGACACGGATGGCGTCACATCACAGAACCTCCCAGCGGGAAATTAGATTTAAACAGTGAAGTGACAGGTTAGTTTGAGCCGAAGGACTCCACAGAGCTGATCACGGAAACACTCTCGTCTTGGAGATAAACTGTCAGTGGAAACACCAGCATTAATCTCCAGGTTAATGCTAATATTTGACCTTTGACTTTTGTCTGCATGTTGGAGGAGGGCTAAGATGGAGGAAAATATTAAACGTTTTTTAAAGCTGGTTGAAAAGTCATGAGAACTGGTTGGCGGAGCTGCTGATCTGTTGCCGGTGGGTTCAGCCACAGCAGAGAGGCAGATAACTCTGATCAGAGTCATTGACGCAATTAACCCGGACCTGCTGATGATAAAACATGAACTCATCTCGTGACCTTGTCTTGTGATGAATTTAGTTACTACATTATGGTCTAAACTGTCGCCTCTCTCAGTAAATATCTGGCCTTTGCTGTGTGATGTAGCGCAGCTGCTCTTTTCCTTTGAAGGTTAATGATATATTTCATGAATGTGCAATAATTTCAGCGAGTTGTCTTGACTCTGGCCATAAATTCCTGAAAGTCCTTGTTGCTGCTGAATTTTTGGGCGGAAAGCTTGTTTACATAGTTTACTGAGTTATATACATGAAGGATGCACCTTTGTGGTTTCATCATTACTTATTTCCTTTATAACTAATACCAGGAAGTGTGGGGGTGTTGAAACTGCTGAAAATCTCCATCGAGCTCCTTCTTTAAGTGAACAGTAATCCAACCACCAAACACTGAACATCAGTGATTACACTAAAACATAGGTTTGTGGGCATCCTGGTTGCCATGAAACCTCAGCAGCTTAGGCCTGAATCCTGTAAGGATTTCATCCCTTCCCTTTATGTTATAATATGCACTGTCCTACCATATAAAGATACATAACCAGACATGCTTGATGCTTGGTAAGGATGTTGATTCTCTCATGTAATGAACTCACTAATCGCAGGAGAAATCTACCGCATTGGCCAAATACATTTGACGACCCTGATTATCTTGTCAGGCTCGTGGACGCGGTTGAAATTATTTTCTCTGACAGCATCTTTCAGACTGTCTTTTTGAGCTCCTCATCATCTGTGACAGTGGTAGTTCTTGGCTGTTTGACAGGTGACTGGTCAGGAGACGCTTTGGACTTGTTTAAATTCGTGAGGAATTCATTTCCTTCGTGGAAGTAAAACGTGTTAGTGTCAGTTTAAACCGAATCAAATCACTTTTAGGGCTGACTAAGACACGCTAAAAAAGGCTGTGAAGACACTGGCTAGCCTAGCAACATTAAGGCTACAAACAACCCATAATGCAGCACTCTTTGTAGGAGACACCTTTTCCATTCATAAAGGATACCTGATGATGTGAATAAAACAGAATCGTCTAGTCCTCACATATAATACTACAACCGCTTTTTCAAATGTAATTTACAGGAAAATAACTATCGTCTTATATTCGTGCCCATACGGTATTTTTTAGAATCCTGTCTTGGCTGTTTTTTATTTCCTATTCAATCGTGTCCGATACGTAATCAGCTAATCCGTTACTCGTACCCATGCTTAGTGCTTGGTTTATAAAGTTTGCAGTCTTAGGAACATGGACAGTTTGTGTCATAGCTTTCACGAAGTTTCTTTAGCAGTCACTTGTTCAATGTGGATTCTGCTTGTGCAACCACCTACACACACACACACACACACACACACAAACACACTCACACATTTAGGTTGACAGTGTGGTTGGACTAAAGGAAAGTTGAACCTCTTTCTGCCAACCTGAACGTCAGCAGCAGTTTCTGGTGCAGTGATGAACTCTGGCTGTGGCTCCCTTGTCAGGACCCTGTCAGAAAACTGGGGTTTGTTATAAACTCAGTCTGACCTGTAATGTAGGCAAAAAATATCAGCATCCATCTCTGACGAATAAAATCCATCCCACAGCAGAGGATAAACAGTCCTGGCACTTTTCAGCGTCATTCGATTGAAAGTTAACTTTTTTTTTACTACATTCCCAAAACTCAACTCATTTACTTCTTCTTGAGTTAGGGATTTACTACATCTCCCACAATGCCTTTGGACAGCCACCAGAGAAGATGTCTGAACTTGTTCAAGTCATCTGTTGGGTTTATAGGCAGGTAAAGACAGCGAAAGTGAAGAGTACGAAAGAGGGTTGAAGAAATAGCAGCTGCATTGCATTCTGGTCTGTTTCCTGCTCTTGTGGTTGTATTAGTTGGCGTGTGTGTTGGATTTCTTCCACAGAGCCAGAACTGCAGGAGTTTTAATGGAAGGTGGAAGAATGGAGCGTCAATGACTTATTAAAGTGACGACTGTCCCCTGAGGATGACCTTATCAGACGAGCTGCCTGTTTGAAAGTTTACAAGCAGCAGAGTCGGGAAGGACAGCCCTGCTACGTCTGTGATTGGAACAATTTACAGCCGCAGTTTTTACTGTCCTCGCCGGTTATGCAGAGACAGAAAGAGCTAGAGGAGAGAGAGGGAGAGAAAGATGAGGCAAGGTGACGGAGTTTGGAGTGAAGGGGAAAAGGTTGGAGGAGATTGATGAGGGGAAGATAGTCCTGAGTGTGTGATACTTTGATTTCAGACTGTCCTTGTATTGGTGCTCAACTACATATTTTGATTCATTCACAGACTGAGCAGCAGCCAGGAAACGGAAGTTTGCATTAATTCCCGTCCAGATGTCCAACTTTGGTTTACATTGTTCTCAAAGTCTAACTTTCCTTGTCTTGGTTTCAAAGTTTTAGTAGAGCTGGGCAATAAATCAGTATAATAGTGAAAAATGTCCGCTACAGTTTCCCACAGTCCAAAGTGATGTCTTCAGATGTCCTGTTTTGTCCAACCAACAGTCCAAAACCCAAAGATATTCAGTTTACTAACATATTTGTTCTGCGTTTTTGCTTTAAAAATTACTAAAACGATGATATGACTATCAAAATAGTTGCAGATTCATTTTCTAACGATCGACTAATTGTTGCAACTCTTGCTGATACATCATAGTATAAGATTAACAATCCTCTGGGATTCATTAATCATAGTATTGATCTGAAGTTGTCTTTTTCAGGTCTTTAAGGCAACATTGCAGTTCATTCTCCCAAAATTAGAGTTTTCTAGTTCAATAAAATGAACAATGGATCATTCTACTACTTTGGTTGATTGTTAGACCCACAGTAGTTTGACAAATATTGCTATTGAGTAATTTGTTTTAAAATATTAAGATATTTCTGACTCTGTCATAACTGCTCAGTTTTTATTCCCATCTGGTTATATCATCTTTCTCAATTCAATTTCCACACATTTAAATAACACAATTTAAATTGCAGTTGTGATACTTTTATCTATATAATCTACCTTTAACTTTAGATTTTCTTTTTTCACAGTTCTTGCAGCTTTAATTACTTGTCCATGTTGCTTTTCGGTCTGTAAGACATCAGCAGGTGAGGGTTTGGGGGATTTAATAGAACCACCTACTCTGGGATTTGTTTAAAGGCATTCTGGGATGCATGTAGGAAATAGTGTCTGTGTATAAAACCCAAGAAAAGCGAGGTTCATACTTGTAACTAATGAACTCAGAGGTCTTTCGAAGTCACTATCTGATGCTGCCTCAGTTCGTACATAAAGTCTGGATTTCTATACGTCCTCAATCCTTGCATCTGTTTGTTTTAAAATCCTATTTAGCATGTCAGATATTTACCAATATGCATCACAAAAGATAGAAAATTAAATTACAGCACTTAAAGAATCAGATACTCGTATGCTACTCCTGTTAGACTCGACTCCAACTGAGAGCATCATGTCACCAGTGCTGCATTATTTCCTCACATTAGTGTGTGGGTTGCTGTATAGTCAGATTTCTGTGTACATGTAAACATAAACATGGTGGATGATAAACAAGCCCAGATGGAAATCAGGGAAGCTTCAGGTTTTGTGGAGAAAAAGTTGGTCACAGAAAAACTGATTATCCTCCTCTGCAGCTTCTCTCTGTCTCTCTGGGCTCGGTGCCACCAGTAAAACATATTCTCTTTGATGTGGATCAAAATCACACAGTCCCCATGAGGTTCACACACTCCACACAATGTCCATGCAGGAACCCACGTAATGGTGTATGTGTGTTGATGCAGCGTGGTGCAGGTCGGGGGTCGGTCAGTGGGACACTGCATGTTTCTGTGGTTGTGCAGTAACAATCAGACAGACTGGGACACAAACACCAGGATCTGCTGCATCTGCTCTGAAACCCAATTTTAGTTCATTTTCCAGGAATCGCACAACCTCAGTATCACACCATACCATAAAAGTACAGAGAGCATTTCAAGAAGTTCCACAAAGTACCACAAAAAGTACCATAAAGCAGACCACATAAGATTAGAGGAACTCAAAATTACGACAGAGACATATCTGCTGGACTAAAGGGTACTGTAATGTTGGAGCATTCGCAAGAGACAGATTGAAGTCCCTACAATGGGTCAAGATCCACACATTTGATAGTACATTTCCCATAATGCAACTTGATAGTATATTTTCTTTAGAGCCTTCCTACCTGGTAAATACCCACAGCTTTCAAACTCCACTCCCCCAGTTTGTAAGGCTGGCTTTCTGTTGTTAAAGCCCAAACTAAAATAACCCTGATGACATCATTGTGACATCATCAGGGGTTATTCTCTCAGATTAACCAAAGCTCCTCCAGATGCACAGAAAACTTTATACAACTCTTTTCATAGACTGAGTTGTATTCCCCATGTATAGTAAACCTTCATGTGTGTCTGTCATTGTTTGGAATACGTTTACTCTTTTGGTTCAAGCCTACCAAAAAGTATCATAAAATACTATGAAGGACTAGAAACTGTTTTTCAAAGTGCCACAATTAAACCACAAAACGGCAAAAAGTATTTAAAAATTACTGGAAAGTTCCACAAACCATAAAACAAGGTTCCACAGAATACTTTCAAGTAACATAAAATGCCAAAAAGTACCATCAAATAAAAAACAAAATCATAAACCACAACACATATTATCACACAGCACCATTAACTGTATCACAGATATATTAAAACATATAAACCCTAAAACACATTAAGTACCACAAAGAAATCACTGCGCAAACCTCCACAAAATCTCAGAAACTGCCACACGTCACAAATCTGTCTGAATTCAAAGCAAACTTCTTCAGCAGGATGAATGTGCTGCCTCTCACACACAGAACAACAGAATCTGCTCTCATTAAATCCTTTTTATTCCTTTCCTTCTCCTCTAATCAGAGCTGTTGACAAATCTAAACCGCTCTGTGACTCCACGCTCTGATGTGAAATTAAAGAAATGAGGCTTTGACGGCGACTCGGCTGCCGGCTCTCAGTGACGTGCCTCTGGGATGCGATGCCCAAGTAAGTGATTAAAATTAGCATGCCGATCCCTCTACCCGCTGACTGTGGCTTTATTCTTTTTCTGATGTGCATTATTTGTTTTCCCTCCCTCAAATCAGTTCAATGAAGGATGATTCGTTTTCATTGACAGACTGACAGCTGCTGCGTCAAGTTTAGAAGATCCTTGAAATGTCAATAGGAATGAAATAAAAGCTTTTAGAGGTTTTTCAACATGAACAAATGGCCTTGAAAGCACCATTCTCTGTCCAAGTCTAATTATTTCCAGTCGCTTCTGCTTTGCTGTTTTTTTTATTTCTGTCACTTCATGAAAAGCGAAAACACTTTGAGTAGATGTTTGACACTAAAGGCCTTCCAGGAAGAGGGAGAGATTATGCCCATTGAGACACTGGAAGGCTTTTAATGTGAAATGACTGTGCAGGAAGTGCTGAGTGTAACTGACGGTAGCTTAGCAGTGATCAGAAAAAATGGCAAAGTGGAAGCAACTGGAAATAATGAGTGAATGAAAACGATATTGAGGAACTGAGAGCAGCAGAGTGGAAAGTTTGACATGATGTCCGTTGTTCTGATGGAAGAAATGTACAAATCAATGAATTAATCAAG
>VMKM01002060.1:52500-92009 GCA_008360985.2 Macquaria ambigua
CAACACAAGCTAACATAGCACAAAGCTAATGTATATTTAAGCAAGTTAATAATGTTAAACATCAGAAAACTGACTTGACTCTGGTGCAGCTAGCTACCATATCAACTGTTAGATTTTAAAGAAGAGACAGCCGCGGTGGCCTGTTACATTTCTGTGGGGGCCAGTGCCACTGAAGGCCCCAACCTGGATACGGCCCTGGTGATGATAATAACACACAGTGAAACTATCTGCAGTACTAACTGAATGAGATTTTGTTCCTGTAGAAAACTCCTCATTTCCTCTGTTTAAGTAGCCTTTTGTCCTGCAGCCGCTGTGTCCGGAGCTCTGGCCTCCTCCTTTATGTGTTTAACATTTAAAAACAGTAATGGAGAAGAAAAGAGCAGGCTGTTAGCTATTGAATATTGGTCTTTATTGGCCTCCTTATTGAATTAACATTTAACATTTTCCATTTGTCGGATCATTTTACCCAAGGCACCTCACAGTTTAATGAGGGCAGCCATAGTTAGTGTGGGTTCCCTGAACCCCTCATTTTCTCCATATTGAACTACGTACATCACATTAAGTTAAAACAATGGCAGAAAGAAAGGTTGACAGACCGGATCTCACGGTCTTAATGTCATAATGATCATTATTTAAGTTGCAGTTGATACGGTTCTTAGATTACATTGAACTTTTGGAACATTGTCCTCATTTTAAAAAGTCTTTCTCAAAAAAACGTAAATAATATACTATACAGGAATTTAATCTAGTTGATGCTTTGACCCTGACCCTGACATTTCAAGTAAAAGTGTGACTCATGAAATCTCTTTTAACTAAATATCACCACAGAACTTTTTCCCAGTCAGAGTTTTGTCTTGTTTTTCCATTATTTGCAGCAGATGTGATGTAAACACCTCAACCCCAATTATCTGCAGACCAACTGTGAGGTGACATTTATGTCGTCTGTTCACTTCAACTTCTACTTTTTCTCCGAGCAACATGTCTGCTTGTCTTTTTCTGTCACCACGCAATCATCTGTCGCACTCGTGAGACTAAGAGTGCTTTTTTTTTTTTGCTAACTCAGTCATAAAGTGGAAAACTTAATTGTTGTGTTTTTGCATTTAGCTTGTTCGGGTTCAAACTGTCAAATTAGAAGCAAGTTTGTTTCCTGCAGTTTGTGATTATGTCGTGCAATATTTTGAGATGTTTAGTCAAAGTCATTGTTGTCACCTGGACAAAAAAAACAACAACAATTAGAACGTGCTGGCTATGAACTGGATGGAACTGAAGATGATGTTGCTGACTGAGACATGGCCCCATTTATGTGTAATTTCTAGATTTTCTGCACTTTTTTAACTTTTGCTCCTTTTTTTTGTTTCTTAATTGTTTTTCTCTTTAAATTCTTTAATGTTGGATTCTTTTATTTGTGCTTTTCTTCTACACCGACTCCTACAGTGCCATTTCCAGTGATTATATGGAGCAATTATACTTGTCGGTGGGTGCAATTTCAACTACTGTGACAAGTTAATGTAATTGGCCACTTTAACCCCACGGTGAATAGGTTATAAAGACGTATCAGTAGATGTTGAACATTTAGAGAAATTTCACATTCAATTTTACAGTATGACAATGATTTGAAGGCCCCTGCTGGGAGGTTTTAGCTACTGCCGACCATTTCACATAAAGTGTGTTTTCCAGGCAGCCACAGGTAGAACTTCTCTTTAGTGCACTATATAAATCGACCTCAAAAAGGTGTGTTCCAAGACATAAGTAGTAAGTTGGGAACACTTGTTAAAAATGCTTTTTAGAAAGTGACAAAAGAAACGAGATAAAAAAGCAAAAGAACAAGAGAGACAAATGGGACCAGATGGAAAAATAATATAATGTTATAATTGCAATGTGTCTTTTATGACGGTTTTTAAAAATCTGCACTGATTTAACTTCTCTGAAGCGTCGGAGGATCCCGAAGTTAAGGTAGTTAAAACGGGCCCCAGTACACGCTAGTTACTAGTTATGAAGCGCACACACCAGCCTGTGTATATTTCACCAACAATGTGTTGTATTGTACAGTCGAATGAGTTACTTAGGCTATTGCATTGGAACTAAAATAAGCATATAATTTTGTTATAGATTGCTACTGACTATTTTACTCCCCCAAAAAAATGAAAACCGTGATGGAGATGGGTTTGCCTTTTCGAGGGTATATATAGTAAATGGCACCACATTTAATTTAATGAACACAGGCATATTATATTTCGCAAGGGCCCGTTCTCTACCAACACATTGTTGGAGGGCCCACTCTCTCTATGGGCCACCCCAGGGGCCCCAGTGCAACCGCACTGCCTGCACTGTCAATTTTTACGCCCCTGACCAGAAGGTCAACCTTCAGTTATCTCTATCAGTAGTTCAAGAACTCAAACAGGTATTAACCTAAATCCATTTACGCACCACTCACTGGAGAAATAATGAAACTTCTTCATCTGGTTTCTAAACTTCTTTCTTCAGGAGTGGTTGAAGCTCCGATCAGCCCGTAATGGTCTGAGATGCAGGAAGTTGCCTGCAGCGTGAAGCATCATGGTCCTGTGTGACAGTGAAGGATCCCACCTGCTTTAAGTGCTTGTTGACAGCCGTTATCTGAGGCAGATCAGGGATTTGTTGAAGTGCTTTAACTGTAGCTTTTTACCATTTGGGACATTAAAAAAAATCACTATTTTTTCATGAATTTGTGTTTTCCCTCACGTGGCCCTCGGCGAATATGAGTCATCACTAGACACCGGAGCTAAACACAGTTTTAGGAACACAGAGAGTGATTGTTACTCTTTCTTTCCTCTTCCTTTGCCGAATTTGCATTTTGCTGCATTTAAAGTAAAAACAATGAGGAGTGAAACACACTGAGGAGCTCATTCTCTCTTTCCGTCTCCATTTCTCTCCTTCTGATTCTCTCTGTTCCTTTCATTCTCATTCTCTCTTAATCGCTGCCCTTTTTTCCAAATTATTCCCCCGCAGAAGGCTGGAAGATATTACACCTCATGTACAGTAAATAGATTCTGTCAGCCATTATCTGCCGCTTGTGTTTCCAGACAGAGACTGTGCCTGTGCCAACTATTGCTGTTATAAACCTGCAGCTATCATCACCTTCCATTTCTTCACAAAGCCTAAACATCCATTTTGAAAACAGCTGTTTTTATCTTGGAGTATCATCAAATGATGCTCCAAAAAAACTTCATCTCTCAGTTTATCTTCTGTTTTCCTCTGGAGACTTCTGCTTGTTTACTCAACAAAGACAGTGCATAACAAAGTATAATGTTTAAAGGATAATACTTAGTGATCATTTGGCGTTGTAGATGAGTGCTTCTCTGATTTGTCAGCACATACAGGGAGCTAACATTGGAGGAATCTGCTTTACGTTACCGTTATCATCTTTTTAGCTGCATTTTGTTCCATTTGTTGACGTGTAAAACAATTTCAGTCTGAGCTTCTTCCATAAAAACAGAACAAGATGCATAACTCTTCTTCAATATCCTGTGCTTTCTTTCCAAAACCTTTTTCAGTTATCTTTGCCTTCATCAGGTTGGCATCTAAAGTTGTTTCTGCTATCTTTACACAGTCTATCCATTAGACATTAGACGTAACACAAGAAATATAAACCATTAACCATTAATACATGATATACAAGACAGAATTACAGTTATCTTTTTCTAAATAGTTTTTTACAAAATACCTCTAGTCTTAATAAATTAAATGTTAAAATATTAATAATATAAGTGCTGAAGTTCAGAGTTCATTCTGAACCTTGCAGGTGACAAAACAAACTGACCACAAGGTTTATTTAGTAGCTGCAAATACCAGTGTTTCCCCCAAAAAATCTAGTTTAAGATCTTGCTCCTCTTTTGATAAAGATACCTTCTTAATTCCCTTGAATTCAGTGGACGAGTGAGAGATGCCACCCTGACGAAGGCGAAAATGTCTGATAATAAATGTTATTCCACTGGCCAAAGTATGTACCGTCAACCTCGATTTTACTTAAATAATATGCAAATCAGACATTCACTCGGCCTTCAGGATGTGTACATGTTGTTGTCAGGTTTGAAACCCACTCCAGTGGCTTCTACTACGGTGGCCCACAAGGGACCAAATCATTTCATCAGGTTTTACTCGCCCCCTCAGCTCTGACTCCTCAGTTGTTTTCTGATATTCCTGTTCATTTCCGACCTCAGTGTGAACACGCTATTATTGTGCACTTAAACTCCTTCCTCTCGGGTTAATACAAGGCCAATGCATGGCGGAGTGTTTTCTTGCTGACAGTACATTTATTTTGGCGGTCTACCTGACTCATTGTAAGTGTAGGAAGTGAAATATGCGTTTGGGTGGCTGATGTGACGGATGTGACCCGGCTGGCTGCTGACTCAGCCGGACCGCTCTGTGTTTTGTCCCCACTCGACCTCACGCGATGAACCTGGTTCTGATTTGAATCCTTTGAGTTTCTGCTCTCACAGGATTCAGTTACACCACCATACACCATTTAAATGAAGTTATGGTTCGTGCACATGGACAAGCAGTAGTGAGACCATCTAGAGGAGGAAGGTTCAAACCCAGAGTTCAAACTGTTTTATTCCTAAGATGCTTTACAAACAGAAACAGATTGTATACATTTTTGTACAAGTCATACAGTCATACAGTTTTGTGCAACTGCATGAAGGAAGGACATGTTCCTGTAGAAAACAATACTAATGAAATTGAATTATCATCAGTAATTTAACACTAGGAAGGCCAAACTGACAGTTTTCCATCATGATTTTTCCATAACTAATGTAATGTTCCAGCCATTATTGTTAAAAAACAGATACAAAAAGCTACATCTCCGACAGTACCTCTGTAAATTTCAAGCTTGTTAGTCTTTTAGTAGAACAGGCAGCACAAACAGTGAGGATGATAATTCAAACGTTTTAACCAGTGGGATATCAGGTAGGGAACCTGTGCTTCTGGTGTAATTTCATATGAAAATACAATGAAATAGAAACGTTTTTCTTCCATTAGCTGATTGGCGTGTGTGCAGCATTGGCTAACAAGAGTACAAAGTCACGTTTGATGTCTTTGCAACTCTAATTGTCAATAATTAAAGTCCTTATTAAAATAAAGTCCCTGTTTGACAGTTATGTGTTTTAGAACAACCTTTTTCCACAATAGAGACAAACCATTAACTCCTCAAATGCTGTGAAACCCTCTAATTAGCTCTTTCACAGCTTCACAGATCAGAATATTGTGACTCTACTGAAGGACAGAAGTATCACACACTCTCAGGAGTGATCCGGACTTCGCAAAGCTTTAAATGTGGCAGCATTTATGGATCTTAATTTATTCCCACAGCAGCTCTGTCTGCATTTACCCTCCACTTCACCTCACCACTGATCCCAGAGATTAAAACGTGAATTATTCCTTTTCAGGGACAAACTTTGCCGTGTTACTTCACACTCTGGTTGTCAGGTTTGGTCTCTGTCGGCCCATCAGGCCCTGCTCGTCGGGGCTCTGTCCTGCCTTTAGCACGCCCACCGCTCCACCACACCACACTCCCACTGTAAGCAGGATTAATAATTACAAGTTCATCCATTATTCATTTCTGACATAAGCAGCTCACAGTCTGGTAAACACACATCTTCTCAACACACAGCACATTCACAGCTTGACTTCCTCTCTTTCTCTGAGTCTTCGCTTATTCATCTGGATTTTGAGGTTTTTAGCAGAACAGCAAATTAAACAAGTAAAATAAAAAGCAGCAGGGGGTGAGCTCCAACCTCCAGCTGGTGATCACCAGAGGGGAACCAAAAAAAAACCTTTAAAAGATCAAACACACAACCTGCTCTTGAGGTGTCATCAGAGCTTTTTCTTTTCTCGTTTCTCTTTTTAATTCAGGATTAATCATCAGGTTGCTTTTGGGGTTGCTGGGAAGCTTTCTCCCACTGTTCTCTCCTGCTTCTTGTTCATATGTTTTTATTGAATTAAGTTTTTACAATTATGTTTTTCTATGGCACCAGTTTGGGTTTGTCCCTTTTCTGTTACATCATAACGATGCACAAACTCAGCTCCATAAAGAAACTGTTTTCCTAGTTTGGTGTGGAAGAACCTGACTGTTCTGACCTGAACCCTGTCCAACACTTTTGGGATGAACTGGATCACTGACTGTGAGCCAGACCTGATCACCAACATCAGTGTTGGACCTCCCTGATGCTCTTGTGTCTGAATGGAAGCAGATCCCTGCAGCAGGTTCAACATCTGGAGGAAAGATGTTTTTCTTTTGTTCTATTGTTTTTTCTTCATATCTGTATCTCATTTCTCAATTTTTCTCTCTTTCCACCGTCTAAGTTCCCTTCCTACTTTACTTCCCCTCTCTCTCCATTATTTTCCCTCCTCTTCATCTTTCTTGTACAAGAAGCCAAACAAACAAACAAAAAGAGGGGGAAGAAAAACTCAATAATTCAGCCTCTCGCTTGATGCAAATTTGCAATTTTTGGGAAACTGCTCCCCGGTTGTTGCTGCCTTATTTCCCATTAGGACGGATCAAACCTCTGCGAGCGGAGTGTGACAAACAATCACAGAGTTTCATTACGGAGCGGAGCGCCGGTGTGCACCTCCTGAGAGGAGGACAGCTGGGACTGCAGGAAGTGTTTTTATCCCCACGTTGCACACATCACCGTGGGACTCGAACCTCCAGAGGATACCTTCGCTGATACTGGGGACTCGCTGCACGACTGAAATGACTGACAGGAAAGGCTGTTCTTCTAACCAGCATTCAGATGTTTCATCCCAACTAGATGGATTTAGAGGCAGAACGAGCAAAAAATAAGGGTTTTCAAACTAAGGTATTGAAAAGTATAATTTTCTATCTGTACTGAAACACACTTTTTCACGTTGACACTGGTACTGAAAGTTTTGTAAACGCTTTTTAATACGCATTGTACCAAAATTACCAAAAATAATGGGGGAAAGCCACTTCTTTTTAACATCGCGGATGTTATAATGATTAGTTGATTATTCGAATACTCCATCAACAAGGGAAACATTATAAAATTCAAAGTTTAGCTTGTTTTCTGTTAAAAAACAGGCTAATTAAGAAATTTAGGACCCCACTTGGACTTTCAGTGCCATTTTGTGCTCTTGTGATGGGGGAGAACATTATAATCTAAGTGTATCAGCATGATCCCACTCCACACACTGGATCGTGGAGGTGGGGAACACACACTTAACCACTTGAACCTTAAATATTCTGTGTAAATCTTCCCTGTAGTTACTTCATAGTTAACTGTTTTATTTAAAATTCTATGCAGGTGCAGTTTTATTTTATTTTCACTGTAATATTTGCTGTATAGAAATCACTTGACTTCATACCTCTGACTGACATTCCTCCCCAATGTCAAACCTAAAAAAAGCAAATTTCCTCCACACATTAAAATGCCAAGGTGTAAACATCACCTTGAATGCAGCCTGTTGACACCTTCTGACACATTCTTCTATCTGCCACTCCAACGTGAACTAATAAAAGTGTCAGGGTGAAAAACGTGGTGCCGGATGTCGTTTCCTTCACGCCGCAGGACGAGTGTGCACGACCCGCATTTCTCTGCAGAAACCTTTCATGTTGTTGAAGGGACCGCGGGAGGGAGAGAGAGAGTGTGTCATCCTGTTTCACACCTGCTGCTCCAACAGAACATTTCATTTAGCAGGTTCGTCTCTGCTGAGCTCCGAGTTCACTCCGTGAAGCTGGTAATTGTTGCATTTCATTTAACGCACCTCAGCTCATCTGTTCTGACTTTATATCTTCCTGCAACACTTGCTCACATGACAACCATTAGTCCTGTTGAATGTACCATCACTTGATCTTTTCTGGGATTCATTTACACATGTGGCCCTTCTAAAAACATCTAACCTTCTTCAACACAACCAAAATCGGTTTCATCCTCAGAGACGTGAGCTCTCTCCGCAACACTTTCACACTTTAACTTTGTAACTTTTAAAACAAACCTTAGTTGGATCCGCACTGGTTTTTACGCACCTTATCGTAAAATAAATCTCATTGTTGAGGGTTTGCACCGGCATGAATCTACTTTACAACCATTACTTTTGTTGAACGTACCCCCAGTTGATCTCTGCTCTACATACTGTGCAGGAGCAGCAGTCCTGAGAGCATTTACTGACCTGAGCTCTGTTTGTGAAAGAGCAATATATTTCAGTTTAGGTTCACATTCGCTGAACTCTTTTATGATTTCATCTTGCATGAACCTGCTTCAACAACCATTACTCTTGTTGAATGCACCTTTTGGTTGATCTCTGCTTGCTTGATTTACATACCCAACACTCCTGACAACATTAGCTCTCTTGAACATGCACCAGGTTGATCTGACCTGACTTGCTTTCTATTTGTAGCATTTGTAAAAGCTGCCTTCTTCCCGTGTTGACCCCAGACCGCATGGAGGATGCATTTGGAAAGAGGTCCACCTGTAACACGTCTAAAACGCCCCCTGTCATTGAACGCAGTCTGTGTGGAGGATGCATGCTGACACGGGGCCCGAGCCGGGGCTCATCACAGAGCATTAGCTCTT
The DNA here is from genome assembly GCA_008360985.2 of Macquaria ambigua. Taxonomy (NCBI): domain Eukaryota; kingdom Metazoa; phylum Chordata; class Actinopteri; order Centrarchiformes; family Percichthyidae; genus Macquaria; species Macquaria ambigua. Next base: position 61,071 of record VMKM01002060.1, read on the forward strand.
ATTAAAGCTGAGTGTGGACCATAATGCACCACAGGTTGCTGGCTGAGCGACCCGCTGGCGTTTGGCTCAGTGGCTGAAGTGGATAGAAGGCCAATTATCGCCACATTCACACTGGAGCCAGCGCTTCGCTGTGGGCGGCCCGCTGCTTTCTGCTCCGCTCAGAGGGTGAAACAAGGACAGAGTCATGCTTGACAGAACTAAAATTCTGCTCTCAGCTGCTCCCATTCCTCAAATGGCAACACAAGGGGGTCGGGTCGTTGTCAGCACAAAGAATTTGCTTTGTTTAAATAAAATAGTCGACTGTTTCTTCACATAATGGATTTTATTAGCAGTCTGATTTGTGTTTTGATTTTAAAGGTTGAGGGGAACATCAGCCTAATCTAGAGCGACACATGGAGCCCTGAGTTATTATATATTTTCTTTTTCCTTTATAATCATGCAGGTTAGAGGACAATCATCGTATCTTCTTGAGGATAGATGCAGTATGGTGTCTCGTGTACTGTGGGATTTATATCTCCCAAAGCTCCCACAACACTGTCACCTGCTCCTTTTAACAATTCTTCTTTATTACTGCTATTATAGGTCTCATGATGTGAAGAAGAGCCAGTTTGGGCCTGAAACGTTGCACTTTTCTCAGTGTAATAAACAGGAATTTTGAAAGGGAGCAGATCACAGCATTGCACGTCCTTTGGGAGATAGAAATCTCCCTTTTTTTTTTGGACTCAGCACCTGGGCAAGGTAGATGTGTGCATGTTTTCACACCAACTCCTCTTACAGTGGACCATGCTTGCATGGTCTCCAAAACACACCTTACATGCAGACATGTGCGGCTGAAATACACTACGAAGGTTTCCAGTGAAATTCCACTTACATTTCAGCTGAATTTCAAAAACACCACCCTGTTTTCTCTTTGGCTGCGTCATGATTGGCAAGTGGCATCGCTGCAACACAACATGAAGAAGAAAATAAAGGATATGGTCTACTTTTCAGCCCAAGCAACAACAAGCTGAGCAATTTTTGTTTTTGTTTTTTTTTAGTTTAAATTTTTATTACTAATGGGAGTCAATGACAGTTAACACAGTGAGTTGAGGTGTAAAGTAACAAGAAACATGAATCAACAACTTATAATTTTTTTAAGTCATTGAACAAACAAAATACTAAACATTGTTTGGTTTCAGCTTCTTAAATGTGAGGATTTTCATTCACATTTGAAGACGTCACTGTGAGTTCTGGGAAACTGTGATTTATCGACAAACGGTCCAAAGATTAATTGAAAAAATGACGGACAGATTACTTGAACGTGATTCAGTTTTGAGGCTCTGTGATTTTACTGGTCTGTCTCCATCTGCTGAGGCTTTATATTTACCTGCACTGCATTTATCTGACAGCTGTCAGGAATTCATTATTTTTGAAAAATAGAATTAACATACACAGTGTACCATATGACAACAGACTGGGACTAATAGATGCTTAAGTACGTTTTGTCAGGTTAATCCATCATACAAGGACCGAACTGATCAATGTTTCCATACAAATACAGGCTGTTCGGTGTGTTGAATTGTAAATGAATAGAGAGAGGAATCACACTCCTGAAGAGTCAGGTGGCAGTGCTTTACCTAAGTGAACATTTTAAACTCAAGACATTTAGTTTTCACTGCATTGCTGCTTGTACTGAAATAAAAGGGTTTCTGCTCCATCACGTCTGATGGGACAGAAGGGAACAGACTCTCACACTGTGGGACCACTCAACTGCAAGAAAACCAGAAAGAAAAAGAAAATCAGAGCTTTATCATAGTTTGGTGTATTTCACAGTCCAGCAGAGCACTCAGGGGAAACAGCCGGAGCTCAACTCTTCAAACTCCTCTGACATTCTCCATTTGAGTCGAGCTGGAAACGCTGTCTGCCCGGCGGGGAGGGTATCACTGATAAACGAGAGGTCAGCATCACCGCGGGGGTCGTGTGATGCTGACCGGACCGCAGGGGGCGGCGCTGAGGGCTCACAGCATCCTGCCACTGCGAATTAGCGTTTCATCACGGGAATACCAACGAGCCGGACTAACTCCTCTGACCTTAAAGGTAGCAGGAGAACGCCAGGTGTCTCAGGAGGGTCAGAAAGGTGGATGCACTGAAGCTCCATCAGCTTCATCTGGGGAGAGAAGAGACAATCCATCTTGGTTTTCAGCCTCCAGCTGTGAGGTTTAGCTGAAAGTATACGTCTCTGTTTTGTGAGCACTTCTTAAAAGAAAGTTTCAAAGTGCTTACGGGTAAAAATCTGTCCAACTTCCCCCTAAATCACTTTTTTCGCCTCACTGAATGTCTTTTTTTCCTTTTTGTCTGAGCGCTGGGAGAGATTCTTTGGAGAGGCAACTCACACTTAAAGACGATCCTCTGAGGGAGGGAACTCAAGTTTACAATCATGAAGAAAACTTTTAAAGCTGATGATGTAATGTGCAACAAGTTAAAGCCTTTTTACTTCAAACTTCTTCTTCATGTTTGCTTCAGTGAGATTTTCTCCCCTGAAAATCGAGGGCGAAACAGAACAGCTTGTTTTCTAATGACGGTGACTCAGAAGCTTCAGATTAGATCTGGCTTCAAACTGGTGGGAAAGTTTGTCTCCGATCATCACCACGACTCCTGACTGAGTCATAAACTGAGTCAGTTTTGTTTTTAGCCATAACCATCATGCTGCATTCAATTGCTGTTGGGAAAGTTGGACTTTCAGATCAGCTTCATACTACATTTACCGAGTGTTTTATGTTAAAAAAAACAACCAGAAAGACTATTTACAAGAAAAACAACAGCATAAATCTTTTTGTGAAAATTCCTAAAAGCAACCTTATTATCTTATTATTTTAATCATGACGTTGAAGGTTGCTTAACTTTAACAAAGAAGTTATTAATACCCAAATCACTGGCGTGTCCCAAACCCATACTATATACTAACTCTAAGCAGCAGTTGAGGATAGAAATAAAATAAAATAAATTGTGGGTGGTGGTGAAACCTCTCCAGAGAGATATTGGAAAACAAAATGTCGCAGTTTGATGGAAGTCTGAGGTTGCACGTAAAACCGGTATATAGATTTTGTTTGGATACTAACTGCTAAAACAGTACACTAAGACAATAAGTACATAGTATATATTATATATGTAGTATGAATTTGTGCACAATCTTTCCCTAATCTTGACCAAGTAGTTGCCTAAACCTCGCAGAGTCAGGTTAGAGAACAGTCATGGAGCAGTTTTGTAATGTGATTTGTTTGGTACATTGTCCTTCCAACAGAGGCATCAGATGGAAAACATGTATATGTTGATGTATGAACTCTAACCATTACCTCTTCACTGTTGGTTTCTCTTTTCTTTCTAAATCTGTTTTGTCTGTTTGAACAGGCAGCTTGATTTGAAGAATAGTATAGTATGTAAAGAATGGTTTGTTAATAGTTGAGTAGACGGTGAGTTAATTTCTTGCCTTCAGTCCAACTGTTCTTTTTTTTCTCAGGAGTTAAAGAAAAGCTGCTGTAAAGATGCTTTAGGACGCAGCGAGGTGCTCGACTTTAAAGCTGTTTACTGAAGAAACTGATAGACTGACACACACACACACACACACACACACACACACACACACACAGGCTGAAGTGACTGAGATTCAATCTCTCAAACCTCTAACCACAGGTTTAGCCAGCTTATGTTGTGGTGGTGGCATCTGAAGAAGAAAATAAAAATAAAAAGGCCGAGCTGTGCAGAGGTTACACTCCTTTTCATCTTTAAATGTTTGGCCTTTCTCTCTCTCTCTCTCTCTCTCTCTCTCTCTCTCTCTCTCTCTCTCTCTCTCTCTCTCTCAGTCTTGGTCGTCCTCGCTCGGCTCTCTTGGCGGCGGCCGAGGCTGTTGACAGTAAAAGGCATTAATAAATGCAGGGCGCTGTACCGCGAGACCCCACAAAGGGACTTCTCAAAGACGCTGGCAGCGAATCAACCCGGGGATCAATGGGAGGGAGAGAGAGGGGAGGGGGAGGAGAGGCGAGGAAGAGGAAGGATGGTTGATGAAGATAAAGGGGGGAGGGACAGTGGGGTTAAGTATGATGGTCTGTTTGTCTGCTGTGGTTTTCATATCAAAGAAACGAGCTGCATATGAGTCTCAGTGCTGAATCTGAAATAATGAAATTAGTTTTTTTCTGCTTTACTTTCTAAACATGAGGAACTCCATCCTTCTACCCATAAACCCTTGTGTTTTGAGTCTTTTTGTTGGGAGTTTTTCTCGTCCCAACTGGACCTCGCTGTACAGTAGTTCTCTTTTTAAAACGTTTGTGTCTCTGTGCTGCTAATTGCTGCTTAGATTTACTTAAAGCAACATTTATGGCTTCTCTTTGATCGAACTCAGTTTGACTCTTTGACTCCTGCCACTTTAGTAAAGTCAGAGTTGAATAAAAACCCATCTGACTGTTTAGGATTAAAACTGCAGGTGTCACAGAGGTTATAAAACATTGACTGGGTGACACCATACTGTCCTACAGAGGCAAAGCACGATGTCACATAACAATTTAACCTTAATAAAGGGAGGGATTTGGGGGGGGGGGGGGTTATCAGGAGGAATGGTCCGGTCTCCAAACTGCATCATTTCCGATCGATTTGACTGACAGCTGCCGAGCTCCTTCCTGCCACCGGGACACTTCAGCCTGCCAACAGACATGCCAGGCTGCCAATAGGCATTTGGCTAAAAGGCGAGAACCCCCCCAGCACCACCCCCACCCCCACCCCCCCACACTCAAGAAGTAGGCTGTTAGTGGGATTAAACAAGTGTTGGGACCAACAGCTGTATACTAAGATAGACGCAGCACCTGTGATGTCACACAGACGTTTGTGGAGGGATGTTTGGAGGCTTCAGGTTTCTCTAATCTTTGTCCATTACTGCTGCCAGGAAATCCTAATTTGGTTAAAAGGGGTTCAGCTGAGGTCACAACCACCACCACAAGGAACATTAATAGGTTGAGAGATCTGTCAATCAAAGTGAACACCTAAACATACCCCTATTAGTAGTTTAAAATCCTCCGCGTTTGTTTAGAAACTTGAAACACAAGTTAAAGGTTTTCCCATTCACGTTAATACAGTAAGAATGTGCTTGTGGCAGCTCTTATATTGGCCATTTGTGGAAGAATTGACTAACTGAGCTTGGAATATACTGAAGAAGTCATGAACCTTTAACCAAGGCCCAAGAAAATAAATCCATTCATACAAGACGTCAGGGACGGAGCAGAGTGCTTTTATTCATGGCCAGTATTAGAGGAACTGCAGTTTAATACACGTCAACATTTAGGTGCAGCAGTGATGGTGTGTTCAGTTTGCTTTTGACTTTTTCAGATTATATTTACATCACGCAGCAGTTTTTTGTGTGACACAGAAAGACACACAAAACACTGATAATCCACATTTATCTGCTTGTTATTATGAATTGATTTAGTGGTTGAAAAGTGACATTAAGCTGTTTATCGCAGTCAACAACTTCAGCTTTTATTTCACTAACCCACAGTAACTATAACATCTTGATCACGTACTGTATGTGGTGTGAATGCTGGGACTTTGAGTCCAGAAGACAGCGTTGGAGTAATGAGGGCGAACATGTAGAGTGTTGGGGGGTAAACCTGTTAATTAGCGATGAGACCAGACTGGTTCGTGGTCCAGATCTTGTCATCTTTAATTCATTGTCAGAACACAGAATCAACATCAGCCCGACATCCCAGAATAATCACCAGCGAGGCTGTCAGCACTGTGTGTGTGTGTGTGTGTGTGGATCTATAATCATTAGTCTGAGTGTGTGTGTGCTGAAATATGCATCCTATACTCAACGTGTGTGTGTGTGTGTGTGTGTGTGTGTGTGTGTGTGTATTCTCAGTGGTAGTTAATTGAAGTCAGCATCTCATTTATTAATGCCATCAGAGAATTTTCAAACCATCATTTGTAATTATAAATGATGCTGGACAGGCCTGTGTGTGTGTGTGTGTGTGCGTGCACATGTGCATGTGTGTGTGCTTATAGTACTGCTGTTGTAGTTTTCCAGTTCATATTAGATTTTCTTATTAAAATCAGATCAGAAACTGTATTTATTATTTTTTCTTGGAATCATCAGAACATTTTGATAAAAGCTCAAAGTTCTTGAGTTTCAGTACCAACACCAGAACAATACTTTTGTTACCTTACCCCAAGTATGTGTTTGTCGTTTAATGAAAGAAGCCAAAGTTCTCAACAGTTAACACATAAACCTGTGCAGCCTTACAAGAGCAAAATATTGATTTCAATCAAGTGCTATTTAAGTAGACAAGAACAGAAATCTGACCAGACATTTCAGTTGTTTTGGTTGTTGAAATCAGTGCACTTAAATCAAATGCTACACAGCAGTCTCAGCGTTTCAAACTTCATAACAAAGTAAATAGAAAAGATTTTGAGTGTTTGTTTATTTTCTTGTTTTCTCAGCTGTCACCAGAGTCTACTGTGTATCACTTTAAGATGGGAATCCCTTCTAAATCTACTTGTTTCTATCGTATCACAGTGCAGGTGAACACTTTGCCTGTCGGGTGCATTCTTCGGTTACGTAGCCTTCCGCCAGGAGCAGCTGTCATCAGGCGATACCCAACCCTGACTGAGTGGGTTTCATTTTGCAGATATTATGGTCGAGATTTAATCTTAAAAGGTCGGAAAAAGAACACCGGATGGCTACAAATAATCTTCCAGTTGTGTCCGACAGATCTGCCACAGATCATTATTAACAATAGCTGCGTTTACATGGATCCTAATATTCCACTAATAATGGGAATAACAGCCCAATCAGAATAAACATGCCTCATGTAACCACCTCAATCGGAAAAGACTGACCCGATCCGGCCTGATTGGGAGGAGTTTCCAAAAGGCTCCAAACAACGAGTTGTTCCAACAAATGTTTGAAAAGATGAACGAAGCTGGAAAAAAAAACTTCTTCTTCTTCCATTATATTTCCAGCAGATTAGAGGCTTCACAGCGGGCAGAGCCACTGTGCGCATGTCAAAAAAGTTCTATTCTGATTAAATGCTTCGGGCATGGAAACACACATCTTATCGGATCCCTTTATTTAGCGTCCATGTAAACAGTTGGAATCTCTCAGTTGGGTTGAAGAAATATTGTCCATGTGATCGCAGCTAATGACCACTTCTATATTTTTGGTTATTTAGGCAGATGGGTCCCAGTCAGATTGGCAGTGGTACGAGTTTCCTCCAGCTGTGTTTCAAACAAAACAAAAGCATGTTAAATGAAAGATTAGTTTTCTTGTGTTCACTTATTCGATTTCGACAAGAGGGACATCACATTAAGGCTCTTATGAAAGAGTTTAATCAGGGCTGGAAGCGTCCATAAAGCGCAGCCCCGCCTTCGTCTGAACAAACAGTGCTGATGCTGAGGGGAAGCTGCCCAACACCGAGCCCTGCAGTCACTCTAATTGGCTGTTTAGTCAAGTAGAAATTTATTGGCTTGATCCATTTTCAAGAGCTAATTCTGGTAATGTATGGACGGCAGCAAGTGTGTGTGTGTGTGTGTGTGGTGCTGGGGAGGCTTTTAAATACATAAACTAACCAGCAGAGATGGATATCAATCTGCCATAAAACACACAGTCCCAGTAAAAGCTTCTCTCAGGTGATCGAACATCACGTCTGCAGCGTGTCAGCAGAGCGTCCTGACAGTCCACAGTTTATTAACAACAATACTATTGATCCAACGCCAAACAAATTTGAGGAATAATCAGTCTGCAGACATTTATAAGAGCAGTACAGGTTTTAAGAGCTGGTTACAACAGATGTGTGAGTGTTATCGATGTTTCGTGCCTCAAGAGAAACGTCTTCTCTTGTCTCTGCACGCTCTGGTTATCTCGACTTCACGACTGATTAAAGCCTGAAATCACAGAGTCTAGTTGTTAATAAATTGGAGGAGTAAACAGGGCTCGGACCCAGAAGCAGACAGTTGGTGCAGAACAGGTGTAGTCCTTTACTGAGAGGTCAGGCAGGACAAAAGGTCAGCAAGAGGTCAGATTATATAAACCAGTGGTTCTCAACATGGGGGTCTGGAAATACTGGTTAGTTTGACCTCTTCAGGCCTCTAACAGTTATTTAATGCAGACATATCATGGAGGATTAGAGGAGGAAATCACTCTTTGGTGAAAATGCTCAACACATGGACATATTCAACCTGTGACAAGGGGTTGCAAGCTGACATGGCTTCATTTTAAGGAGTCAAAAATCTATTTGATCTAAGCTAGAGGTCCAGAGGTGTGCAGAGAGAGGCGTGAGGCAAAGATACTGCGTGACGACAAAGGGAAAGGTTCATGCAGGTGTTGGAAAACAACAGGAAGTTATTGTATTTAGCCCGTTGATTAGTCCTGCTTACCAACACGGTCAGCAGTTGGAGCTGCAGCAGACGGTTTGACACACAGCTGATGGAGGCAAACAAGGCACACGATTTCTGTAATTTGTGTCAAAATCCATACTATAGTTATATCTCGGTCAAATCTCAATACACAGACATGATACACATATTTTTAGATTCAGTGTGACTTGTACTTTTCCAGGATGTCATTATATCCAATGTCCATTGTGAATAAGCGTCCATAAATCTGCTTAGAAATCACAGGAAAAAAGCTGCTCCATACATTCCAGAACTTGCCTGAGAATCCTCACATTTTTAAGTTTTCTTCAGCATCAGTGTGATCAAGTGATAGTTGTCTGTACAGCCATGGGTACGCTGCAAACAGGAACTGCTAATAGCTAATTCAGCATACTTCTTAACAGTGTCAGACTTTAAAAACAACCCTCATCCAAGCTGCCTCAGTGTTGTTACCTGCACACAACTGGCGGATCCCTTTTAAAAAAAACAAAAAAAAAAACAGTATCTCCAAATCCATTGCATGCTGATCAGTTGTTCACTGTTCTGACAGTCCCTATGCTGTATACTTGTGAAGTGGGGAAAGACGTGACCATGTTATGTTTTCCAGGTATCTTAAGCTCCTCTGTAGGGAACACCTTCGTGGTACAGTACAGTATACGAATCTATACTGATCTATTTCAGTAGAAGTTCTATAAAAACGATTCTCTCTTTCTCATAGACGTACACGGTGCCCTGGTGTCCAATGCAGATATTATTAGTCTGAATGTTTCCATGGTAACGATGCTGTGTCCCCACCAATTTCACACATTAATAGATGCTTAAACACACAAGCACACACACACTTTCCATTTCCAGCCTGGTAAAAATGGTCACGCTGCCATCTGGGCTTCAGTTTGTGTTCATGCCTCGATGCCCCTGTTTGTGTGTTTGTGCGTTCTGGAGCATGTGGTGACCGTCTAATGTTGCAGTCACAAGCAGAAAATCCTTCTGCCCTTGACATTACCAACACCAGCCTTCTTTTTACTAAATCACACCAAGTTCTCGACTCGGACAGCATTTGTGTGTTTTTCTCTCTGCTGCGGTGGGATTTCACCTTTTTTGTTGCTTCACTGAACCCCAACAAGCAAGGACATCTACAGCTCTGCTCCCAGAAATGGGAACAAATTGACAGAGACAGGTTACTGTAACGCCAGACTGGTGTTGTGTGAATTTCTGTGAGCCGACTTTGGTGTCTTAAAAAGAAAAGCTGGAAGTGGAAGAAATGTGTTTCTGAGCAGGGAAGGATTCAGAGGAGTGGAGACGTGAATCAGGCAGGAGTTTTGTGTGTTGGTGAGTGTGGGTGACAATCAGAGGTCAGTTCATGGCTGATTACAACAAGTGTTCTGCTGGAAGTTTCAAACAGAATAAAACCTGAATCAAACTGTTTTAGCTGCTGTAGGATCCCTACCTGACATACTCACCCGTGGCTGCATCTTTACAAACTTATGCTGTGCACACAAGCATTGTTCAAAAGTACAAAACTTAGTTTAGAAATCAAAGTTTCCAAAGACACCAAATTTGTGAGGCTGAATTTTGAGGAAATGTGTGTACAATGATGCACAAGAGATCTTGACGTTAAAACAGTCATTGACATAACAACATCACCACAAGGACCATTTAGTAGCCCATTTTGGAGCTTTCAATCACAGATGTCAATTAGATGTCAATCAGATGTCAAACATTAAAATTTCCATTTCTCATCCATGTTGGCTCGAAGGTTGAGACTGAAAGTTGATTCCTGACCTGGGAAACAGTAGTTAACAAAATAATCTCACCACACGGCACAAAGAAAAGCTCCAGAACAGCTACTAAATGGACCATTTAGTTTATGTAAATTGCTGTTTCCAAGGTCAAGAATGAAATATCCTCAGCTTTTTTTGCATTTGAAAAATACCAAACTAGTAGTTTAAGTAACTATGAATGGTGCCAGGTGTTGGGTTTAAGCCACATATACTTTTGTATTCTCTTTAATTTCAGAACTTATTTTAGGGTGTAGCTGGCCAGTCATTTCCATAAAAAAGCCTCTGGATGTTATTCTTTTGAGAAAACATAAACAGCTGTGTATTCCCCTCCTTAATAAATAATGTCATCCAACTTTTGTTTTATATCATGTTACTGTAACAGATCAAATAATATATAATCTGCTAACTGCTGCAGCTCAGTGTCACAGGCTGTGCCGTGTTGGCAGATAATAAAATCATATTCATGTTAGATCATCTTCCACCCGAGGAAGATATGTTCTGCTTATGAATTAATAAACCTGGTATAATGTTTGGTACATGCTCATAGTTCCATTATAAATTCATGTGTTTTATTTTCTCAAGAGTCTTACGAAATCCTTAGTTGACCTCTCATTCAGCGATCACTTTAAAGTGTTTCTGTATCTAATGAACAGCACAGCAGTAAGTAAAGCAGACGTCACAAAGTGCTTCACTGTCAAAGACAATAGACATGAAAGAGACAAAATCAACACAAAAAATAAAGAAAACTGATGAGTGCTTTATGGAAGAGCAGAGATAATTACCATAAAACTCATCAGATCATCTTCTGTTGAGACGGCTAATCTGGAGGTCTCATTTTTCAGCTCTGCATGTCTTCTTTGCATCCATTTATTACATCAATTCAAACATCTGAGTCAAACAATAAATACAAAGATCAACACACGACTGTTGCATTTGCGTAATCTTCATGGTTCTTGAGTTGTACAGGAATGCAGAAATGGAACTTTCAGGTACGATAGTTCCTGAGATTAGTTCCTGCGGCTCTTTGGTTCCTGGCTCTGTTTGGTGAAATTTGGCACTTGTAGAAAACATCTGCAATAAAAGAAACTACAATGGAAATGTGAAATTACTGCAGCCACTTTCAGAACTGTTTGATTCTTTGTAGAAAAACCGAGTCGATTGTGATGAAGCTAAAAATCAGTTTGAACTTCGTTTGGCAAAGACCTGGAAGTAAACATTTAAAAAGAGCTGTGAAGATACCTTTTATCTTCTTTCCTTCTTTCCTCACCTTTCATCTTTGTGCCTCGTATATTCTCAGCCTTCCCATTATCTGTGCCGCTAATCATCCTGGGGTCTCCCCTGTCATTGTGGGAACTATCACAAAGAGCTGTGATATTATGCTAAACACATGGAAAGAGCCCAGTCAATTCATATCTGTCAGCAGCAGCGCTGCCCTCTGTACATTGAAATATGTAGGCACTAATACAATATCCATATTATATTGTGTAGATGAGGTGAGAAGTTCAAAAATCCATCTTGAGTCACCAATTAACATGATGGCTGCATCTTGTTAATTGGACATAGTTGGCTGTTGGAGAAGAGCAGAGATGAATCTCACTGAGCCTCAGTTAAAGTTACCCAGCTGCAACCACCACAGTTCAGGATTAAAAGAATGAATCTTTGTCAGAGACACATGAGAAGATGGATATCAGTTTCCTCTCTGTGTCCAGTACAGACATAGGTCCTGGAAGCCTGTAGTCTAGCTTAGCACAAAGACTGGAAGCAGGGGGAAACTGCTAGCTTTATCAAAGGTGCCTTCTAACAACACATCTTGTTATAAATGAAACACATGTAGAAATAGAAAGTGAGACATTGTGCTTTAATGAATGGTTAGCTTTTACTGACACTCATACTAACACACTCTAGACACAACTGCTGATTCTCTGGATGTATTGCTTACTAGCTTAGTAGCTAACAAGACAACCTGTACATAAGATAATTTAGTTTCTCATCAAATTCTCTGTAAGATAGCGAGCGCATGCAAAATGTCACTGTTCCTTTAAAGCCAGCGCAGAATTAACTAAACTTATAATTCCTCAAATGGAAAGAAGAAAACTCTGGTTGTACTGAAATTAATTGGAAAACTCCCTGATTCTCGTGGAGTAACTGAAAATGTGAAATTCAGTGTTTTGCTTCCCTCTGTGCACCTGTAACCACACCCAGCAGTGACATCACGATGTACTGGCGCAGCCTGCAGTACACTTCTACATCACTGCAGCAAGGAGAGAAGTTAAACCACTGGAGGTCAGAATAAAAACAGGATTTTCAGCTTTTAAGTTGCTCTTAAAACATTATAGTTCCACCAAGACGATGATAAGACTTACAGGACATTACGTTTGAGTTCGTCGGCACTCGGCTTCAGCCAGACCCCATCCCTTTCGCCCAAATTTGGACTTTCTGGCTCCAAATGACAAACCCAAACTCTCAGAATGCAATTTGTACTTTAATTTGTTGGTTTTCCTCCCAGTAATCTGTATATTTTCTTTTAGATTTTTTTGTTTCCTGTTATCTTCTTAGTTTGCATAGTAACATGTCAAAGCATGAAAAAGGTTGATTAAAAAAAAACCTTCAATCTGCATAATGACAAAGTAAACTGCACTGAAAGACACCCTTGCTTGTTACTACTGATGTTTTAGATTTCTTACATTTTTTTTTTTGCCAGAAATCTCTGACTGTGACGTCACTTTGTCTACGATTGGCTGTCAATCTGCAGGAAGAAGTCACCAAAGTACTAAATCCAGCCCAAAATGAAAACATCTAAAATCTCATCGACATCCATGTCCACATGTAGAGAGACATAGAGAGAGAGAGAGAGAGAGAGAGAGAGGAGTAGTAGTAGAGGGGGAAGTTTTCAAGAGCGAGGAGAAGATGGGATGGAGACACTCGTGAGAAGAGGAGGAAGACAAACACGAAAGGGACGAATAAAAGGTTAAGAGGAGGACAGGAGACGATTGGAGGACAAAGGAAGTGAGAGGAGTTAAGAAAGAGGAAGGGAGGGAAGAACGAGAGATGACTCAAGGGCTTTCCAAGGAGAGGACAGAAGACAAATCAAGGTGTGTAAGAGGAGAGGATGGAGCTTGGAAAGAAGAGATGGGCAGACAGCAGGTCAGGATTTGAGAGGTTCAAGAGGAGAAGAGTGGAAACAAGTTGATGAAAAAGAGGACAGAAGGATTCAGAAGAAGGAAACTAAGAGAAGATGTTGGACAATTCAAGGGGTTTGGAGAAGGTGAGAAGGATAGGAGATGTTTCGAGGGATGTAAAGTAGGAGAAAGGGGTATTTGAGAGGAGAGGAGGAGGAAAGAGGATTGAAAAAGTTTTCTTTGGCAGCTTGCTGACGACAGAGTAATAAATAGATTCGAATAGAGTCGAGGGTTCATCTGCCCTCTGCTTGATTATAACAGCTGACCTTTCACACACACACACACACACACACACACACACACACACACACACTCGTTGGCGTAATTAACCCGAGCCAATCAAATCCAAAGTAAATCTCCTCTCCCTCTGACCTCGTGGCTCCTGTTAAATATCGAAGGAGCTCTGCAAAGAGTTGATCTGTGGTGATCAGAGTGTTCAGGTTTGAGCTCAGATTAACTCTCTACAGTCTGCACGCAGCACTCAGCACAGCTACTTATAGATGCATATAGAAAAATAATCTGCTTGTATTTCAAACATGTTATATGTTCTGACAGGCCCTTTAAATGGCTCCTGCTGTAGGAATTCAAATGATGTACGAACTGTATGTACAGTATGTGATCAAAGATGGACACTTCTTTCAAATCTCCATATGTTTGGGTCACTGACTCAAGTTATAAGAGTTGGGAGGCGAGCTAATCCCTGGAGCCCTGATATTCCACTCAAATGATTCTTTAAATAGTAGATTTCCATCAATAGAATAAATGTTTTCAGTAATGCAGATTAAAAGATATTGGTGGAATGTTTTGCAGGATTAAAACTGGAGTAATGTGCTCTCTTCTGATGTGGAAATGTAACTGCTCCTACAAAGCTGACTCCGCCCTAATTGATGATATCATATTAACGATTTTGAGGCAGCAAGACCCCTGACAACCCCCTCCCCACTTTGGTTGATTTTTATGTGTGTAGGAGGAAGGGGCAGGCTCACAGGCAATGTTTCTTTACACTTTAAATATCTTATACGCTGTAAAAGAAAATAACAATCCACATGGTGCAGCAGTGTCACATACAGTATGAAGCATATTCTGTATGTATTGATTTCATTTGGTAATGGTTAGAGGGAGTGTACGGTGGCCTGCAGGGACACCTGAGAACAGTGAACCCTTTGAAAATGGAGGTGGTTGTTTGCGTAAGCCTGTTTAAACTGATCTAAAATAAAAACCATAATAGCTCGAGCGTTCATTCTTTTTGCAGCTGAAAGCTACGTTTTCACGTCATCACGTTGTACGCTTGTGTTGTAAGTTGATGATGTCATTACGTTTCGTGTGGTGCAAAACGTGGTGACAACGCTCAGTGACACTGTTTTAATTTATGACACAGTTTCAAAACTTTTATCAGTCATGATGGTTTATTGACTAACATAGCCTTTTAGCTGAGGTTGTACAGATTTTAGGGATTTGAAGCATTTGAAGATACTCCAAGAAATGACATCACAATAAGCACAAATACCAATGTAGGCATTGGCAGGCCGTTTCTATTGCAGAGTTCAAAGGGTTAAATATGTTTAAATATTATGGTTCCAAAGGGTTGACGGCCCTTACTGATTTATCCACCAGAGACAAATATCCCTGTCTTTATGTGCGTGGCGGGGGGTACATTCAGACGACAGAACACACATTAGCAGCTGCAGGACGTCTATTACACCTGCGTCCTTCAGGTGCACAATTAAAATAACGAATGGTGGCTTTGGCTGCTGTGCTGAGGTTTGTAACAAGGGATTCATAAAACAGCAGGAGAGGCAGAGATGAGGACACTCACTGACTAAATTTAAAATCCTGCAGCCTCCACTCCCGGAGCGGTGCCTGAAAACACTCCCTCGCTTGCGGAATGAGCGCTGCCGGGGCCGAAGCCTGACCTCGGCCCCTCGAGCTGCTCGCAATCCAGCATTGCCGTATGCCCACACATAGCCGGTGTGGTCAGTGTGTTCAGTAGAGTGTGTTAGAGATGAACACACATACGCACAGATGGAGTGCCGTGCTGGAGAATAACAATTGACCTTGGTTAGTGCTGGACATTGTTCTGGCCGTCCGTCTGTGATGTAAGTGTTTCTCCTGTGTGGGAGGACGGTCCGCTTCAGGGCAAAGCATCACCACCGGTTGTATAATTCATTACCACAGGGCAACATGTCCACCTCAGGCTTCTACAAAATGCAGGAAATTGCACTGCTGCAGATCTTTAGCTCTGCACTGTGGATTCTGTTGTACAAGTTTGCTGAAATTGGCTCTGTGAGGCCAGTAAGTCCACAGCCAAGCAGGAAATCGATGACGGTTTGATCTTACATTTTGGACCGGGTCATCTGTTGTTCCCATAAACAAACACACAAGTAAATTCGCCAGAGGTCCAGTGGGGAATAAGTGACTTTCTTCCACAGGAGCGCTGTGATAATCATGGTTTTCTGGTAGTTTTTTTTTTTCTCGTGTCCGTATTAAAAGCCCATATTTAGTCAGGCATTATGAGTTAGTAAAAGAAGAATTGTTAAAGACACCTTATCCCAATAATATCTAAGCAGTGAAAAGGAAACAAATCAGATCACACAGTATAATGGAGCCAGAGTATGTGAGCCTTTATTTATGCTAACATGCTCACAATGACGATGCTAACATGCTGTTGTTTAGCAGGTATATTGTTTACTATGTTCACCATCTTAGCTTAGCGTGATAGCATGCTAACAGTTAATAATTAGCACTAAACACACAGTAAGGTGTCCTAATCCAAAGTATTGGACAAATTCAAATGTTGACCTGATGATGGTGCAATATGAAAGTCGGGGGATCGTCAAAGTTTGTACAGTTCATCCTGTGGGAGCCGTGGATGTCTGTTCATGTCATTCAATCCAATAGTTGTTGAGATATTTTAGTCTGGACCAAAGTGGTCATGCAGCTAGCTTCGCTAAACAAGATCTATAATCACAGAAGTGGCTTCTCATGGGTCCGACGTGACACTTTATTGAAATAAGTGGTAGCACATACGACTGTGCCATTTTATGAGGAGCGAGGAATAGAGAATTACTGTTTCCAAATCTGTTCTCTTCCTCTGTACCAAAGACAATCGTTCGAAGGAATCTGACCTTTCTCGACTGACTCGTCTCTTGTGGAAAGTTTTGGATTTTAGCTTTAAAACAAAACATATTTTGCTAAAGTCATATGTGGATAATAATGAGGATGAACCATGTGATTCTGAAGGTGAAGTCTGAGCTTGTGATGTGGGTGTTTGCAGAAGAGCTGGAATATGAATGAAAGAGAGACATAAACAAATCATGAAAACAGCTTTTCTTATTTTGAGGAAGGTTGCTTCAGCCAGTGTGAACCCACTCAGTATCAGCTGCTGTTCCTGCCTCACTATTCCTGCTTAAAGATTATTCATCAGTAGTAATATTTTAATGGACACGTCAAGTTCTCAGGACTCTTTGCTCTGTCAACACATCAGATCCTTTTCCTTCTGTCTCCGAGTTTGCTAACAAAGAAAACATCCCGGTCTCTGTTTGGCGTCTCGTGATCAAACACATCCCGTAAAGTGACATGTGGAAACGCCTCCGGTTATTATCCTACTGTATGTGAGTGTCTGCTTTTGCTGCATGTGGAACCGGAGCCCAAAAATAGAGCGTTCAGCTGACCTTTTAAAAAAGGTTCAGCTTCTCTTTTTTTTTTCATTGATTGCTGGCTGGAAAGTCAAGTTCGAATGTGATGACTGGCTCTGGATTCCCTTTCTCTGCAAACAGAAACTCACTTTCTTTACTCATTTGATTTGCATGGAAAACAGTTGATTACAGAGTCAAGAAACAGGGACATGAAGTCAGACATCGACCACTCCTCTTCTTACTCAGTGACTGAATATAAGGCTTATTAATCATGTGTTTTATTGACAGCATGGCATGCACACACACAGTGAGAGTAAGCTGCAGTTGACAAAGCGTGCTTGGTGTGACTTTAAAGTTGAAGTTGATATGACAGTGGGCTCAGTCTTTGGACGACATTGTGGTGGGCAGGACTGAAGTGTTACCTGAAAGGTGAAATGTCTGCCTTGAGAAAAATGTTCCTGCTTTTCATATTCATCGACTCCTGGCAGCAAAGTAAAGCTGCATCCTAACAGAAAACCACTTTCTCATTTAGTGTTTTAGAGGCCGGAGTGTCAAACTGTGAGTAGACAGGTGCCATAAAGTCACTGCAGAGCGAGGCGTTGGTTATTTAGAAAATATGTCAAAACTTGTCATAGCAGATGTCTGCTGCTCTAAGAGCAAAGCAAAGCACATAAGTGTCTCTAGTTTTTATAAACAAAATGACAGGCACTCTGTTTAATTTTTACACAACAGAAAGCCGAAGCATTCAGACGGCTGATATGGGAATAAAAAAACTAAACATTCAGCACTGAAACGCTTCCTGTAAATTTGAGAAAAAACAAGCGTCTCTAGTGTTTCTGTTTACCAAGTGGCACACTCACTCTCGCAGCTTATAACTCATTTGATTCTGCAGAAGCTTCACAGCAAACAGAAGCTCGACTAGTCAAACAACAGAGGAGCATCTTTCCAAAAGCGACATGTCGGTTTTCTGATCAGTGTGACAACCTGCTCTTATGAAGTGTTTGCTGGCATTAAAGTTAAACTCACTGGGGAGTTTTCAGTAAGTCTATCTTAAGACTTTTCACATACAAACAAGGCATCAGTGGAGAGGCTCGTCACTGTACCTCTTGAATTATTGAACGCTGAACAGAGGATGACACATCCCCCCTGCAGAGACCGTGAATCATTTTTGGAACTTTGGAACTCCATCTTCTTGTGTAACCCACAAACCGGCTGTTTTCTTTCTCTTTTTTGTTTAAGAGTGCCAGGTGAGGTAGGTGGCCATTGCCTCAAGTTTTTAGAGAACTGGGTTTATGATGCAAAAGTTTGCCAGTTTAAATCCCAGAACTGGCGGAGAAGCTCCCGCTTGTGGGAGTTCATCTCGGTAACCGTCCATCCCACCGCAGCAGGCAGACATTTTGGATGATGTAAGAGTACATCACATTTTCATAGAAATAAATGGCTGGGTTTTTTCTGGCTTATGTTATATTTTGGTGTCACAGAATGTCATATGCCCAAAAAGAAGGTCGGAAAAATGTTGAGTCGGACACAAACCTTCCATGGTACTAAATCTGACAAAGTGAATCAAGGTGATGGCCTATTACCAGAGGCTTTACTCAACACAAGCCATGAGGCTTTGACAGCGTGCCAGTTGTCAAGACCAAGGCAAAAATAATCCGTTTTTACTTTGTTAAAGTAACAAGGTGTTTAAATTCTGCTGGTCCAGTACAGTAGATACTCATTAAGCTTTACGTATGGGGCAAAACGAGTGATGACAAGATACACTGAGTTACAGATCCTAGTGGAACAGAGGCTAGCTAGGACTGGCGACAGGGATTCAGTTCTCTCTTCTGACCTAGTTAATGATTGACAGGTGAGTTGTGTTGACATTTAGCACTGTAAAGCGATGAGCGCTTCCTGTGGAGACCAGAATCCAAACACTGTGAGGCTCTTCTTCCCAGATGAGTCGTTTAAATCCAGAGTACGATCCGTCAGGAGAAAAGAGGCCGGCACAGTACACAGCTCGTTTGTCTCCCATCAGCGGCGGCGTCGCCTCTCATTATTAACCAGCAAACAGCGGCGTAACCTTTGGTGTCACCAGCCGAGCGGGCCGAGGCCATCCATTAAGGTGACAGCCGCCGAGACAGTGACAAGCAGGAATCATTAGCTCTGACAAATGACGGTTATTATGTCACCTCTACTTACACAGGTTATTATGGTGTGGCTGCGTAACGTGGATATCAAATACCTCATGATGAATGTATGTGTGTGTGTGTGTGTGTGTGTGTGTGTGTGTGTGTGTGTGTGGATGAGCTGGGAGTACTGCAATGAGCAGCATGTGTGTATGAAAATCCGCCTACATCATCACATTTATGGCTAATATTTTGGCCAATCGCCAGCAGGCTCCATTTTACGTCTTTCTCCAACTCTCTACGTCACTTCACAACAACAAATCTAATCACATGACAACACAAGAGCTGTACTTACTTGCAATAGTTTCCATTAAAATGTGTTTAAAATGTATATCACACCAGAGATGTGTGTAAAGACAGGTTCACCATCTCGAGTGCAGTCTTGTAATGTTTGGCGATGGCTGTGCACAAGATGGGGGATGGATTCTTGAGGTGTTTATTACATGAGCAAATTAATCTTTATTAAAGAATCCTGAAGCTACTGAATCATCTGTGTCATTGATCCTCAGTCGGTTACACACATTGTGTGTAATGAGGTGCCTTCATAATTTCCATCTTAAATGAGTTCTTCAAAACATTCAAGGCAAGGCTTCAAGATTAAAACCAACACCAACACATATTGACTTCACACTGGTCTTCCTCAGGGTCCTTTCTGTCAGACCTTGATGATGCAGAGGAGTGAGGTTCAGCAGCTACAGGCTGTTTTTGGCCTGTCATTGTAGGCAGTTAGGTTCAGACAATAAGGTGAAATGGAACATACTGATATTCTGGCTCCTCAACAGACGTAACACTCATTGGCTGGCTTATTTGCTGTAATGTCAAAATGGGATTTTTATATTCCTGTCCGTCACAGGCCTCAGGAAACTGTCTGAGCTGTCGATGCTGCAGTGCTTTTCTGATTGTGGAGAGTGCAGCCCAGAGAAATGAAATGGGTCCAGCACCAGGACTGAAACTGTTTCCATTAAGTTTTGCAATGAATCCATTAATCATTTAGCCTATAATCTGTCAGAAAATAGCAAAAAAAAAAAATGTTCACCACAATTTCCCAGAGCTCAAAGTGACATCTTCAAATAGTTTGTTCAAACCAAAACCCAAAGATATTCAATTTGCAATGTTTTGAAACTAAGAAAAGCAGCAAATCCTCACAGTTAAGAAGATGGAAACAGAAATGTTTAGCATTTATTTCTCGAAAAATAACTTCACCGTCGATCGACTACTTAACAATTAATCAACTTGTTCTACTATATGTAACAGATTTGTCCTTTTTGTCCTTTTCAAGATAAAGTCCTCTCTTAAAGTATTAAGAAATGAAAATGAAATCTGGCTGCTTATAAGCATCTACACAATTTGTAGCCTTCTTTCAGCCTAGATTTTTTCACCGTAAGTCACTGGGACGTGGAAGTGAATCCTTAAAAAGCGTCTGCATCTTGAGCCACTTGTTTAAGTTGGATTGGATTTTGTATAAAGGAAGTGTTGGCAGTTTTGACAGAAGAAACACTTTGTTGAACAAATGAGAAAATAAGAAATCACAAGTGAAATTTGAGTTTTTCTGTAAATTTAATTTGCTTTGCATCACTAAATAAATGCTTGTAGTTTGTATTCAGAGCTGTGACAGTATTTACAGTGCTTTGCTGAGTCCTGTTCAGCTCATCTGTGTGTGTGTGTGTGTTATCTGAGTGTGTGTTTGTGTGTGTGTGTGTGTGTTGCTCCTGCGGTCGCTGGCTGAGCTCTGCTGGTGTCTCTGCGTTTCATCCCCCCGGGGAGCCGGTCGTCCTCCCTCTGCCCCGAGTCTCACATTTCCCCGAGTCCAATGATGATGACAACCGTAACATTTAACTGCTCAAGTCGCCCGGCCTCGTCGGACTCCTCACATTTTAAGGTCTGCATTAGCCGGAGCCATATGGTCACACTTGGGCTGATTATCATTGGCACCCAGAGGCTCAAACCACCGATATCTCAGTTTCCATAACCTGTCAGGGATATTTCTTCCTGCAGAGATTTTCTCTTGTTTTTATCTCCATTTTACCTCTGAGTCAGAGGCGCTTTATTCCGCAACCTTAACAAATGTGCAGGAATTTGCTTCGGTGACACTTAAGACAAACCAGCCTCGAGTGGATGCGGTGATGTAACACATGCAGCACAGACAGCAGGACCTCACAGTGAGCCGGAGGGACTGTGAGGTTTAACATTCAGCTGCAGCCATGTTAGTTTCATGAGGTGTTTTGTATTCTGCTGCATCACCCTCCAGGAAGCGCAGTCAACCACCCAATAACACGCTGAGCTGCATTCACATCTGCTTTCTGTTTGGCTGCATTTCTGCTGAATAAACAGGTGTGTGGGGGGTGTAATGAATCCGGGTTTAGGAATTTGAACTTCACTCTCACTAAACAATACAGACTGCAGGGCTGCTCAGTCATGGCTGATTACCTGCCAAACTAACTGGTTCACCTGGCTAACCAGCTGCTCTCACTGTGTTAACAGTCAGTTAGCGTGGCTCCAGATGCTGATTGGTTAGCTGTAAAGTAGATTAGGAGATTTAGTTGTGTTTGGCGAGCGGCCGGTGAGTCTTTGAAGCAGCTAATTTAAATTCTAAACACTCTCTTCTTACTCAAATTCTAATAAAATGTGTCTCTCTCTCTCTTTCTGGTGCTGCCCTGCTGTGTCCTCCTGCCCTCCGTCCTCTATCTCCACCTCATCTTCTTGTGGATTCAACACTAAAGGTAAGGAAAACAAACGCACCTTCTGTTATGCAGTAATTGTCCTGGGCCCACCTCTGTCTTGTGTTACAGTGCAGTGGTAGATTTGTGTTGCGTGTCATGAATACTGCTACCCAAAACATCCCAAATGCTACAATGTCTTGGCTCAACGGTGACCTAAATCCAGCATGCTGGCTTGCTAGGGTCATGATGAACGATGCCATTACTTGGGCCGGCTCCGTGGCTCGACAATGGCCCAAAGCTGGCCCGAGTGCCACTAACTGGAACTGATTTTCAGCCCAAATCTGCCAGCCACATGTGGGCCAGAGCTGGCTCACATTGTGTCCTCTGGTAGTAGAACACAACCAACCCCGACTCTACGTACGTTACATTGTCAGATTCCCTCACTTCCAGGCAGCTGCTGGTTTCATTTCATGAAAGAAAATCAGCTTAAATTAGTTGGTAAATCTCTCACAATGAACATTTAGTCACATGTATATATACTGATACTACTAATGTAGTCTAATCCAACAGTCCTGCAGGTTATATTGTGCAGTTTTTGTTGTAACTGTTTAAGGGACTTTATGATTTTTTGGAGGCTGTTTATTTGGTGCTGCTGTTGTATTGTATTGTGGTATACTCGAGGTGTTTCTAATATTTTGTCCACTCCATGTCTGTCAAAGGGCACAGACTAAATATTACAAACACCTCTTAGTATAACACAATATACAATTCAACAGCACAAACAAAACTGTTTCACAAAAACTGAACATTATATGGACCCAGATTAGATTAGTTTTTGCTGGGTGGACATGAAAAACTGGCAACTAATTGCATTTATTCATTTATATTTATCTTTTTTCTTAAACTCTCACTAAGTCTAGAATCTGAGACCGTTTTTAATACCAGAAGCAACCAAACTCATCCCATCCTTTATGTAGTTGGTCAGTTCTGTGCTTTCACAGAATGTCTTGAAGTACACCACAGGGGACAGATTTTAAAATGGCACCTGCTTACAGCTTTTAAGGGAACTTTTGTAAAAAAGAAATGTGAATTAGGCGCATTTTCATCAGCAGGTTTGGAGTTTTTGAATAAACTCGGCTTGTTGTGAAGCGTAGTTTGGTCAGAAGGTGGCGCTATAGGTTACGCTTTACGCACAGCTGTAATCCGTCAGTCAACAGAATAGAAGAAGAAGAGAAACAAAACAAGTCGCCTTGGCCATCTAACTAATCTACGGGAGAAACATGGAGAGAGGTGCTCAGGAATTAGTTTCTATTGTTCTTTCATGTCAGCTGGTGTCGGCCATGTTGGATGCTGTCTGGAGACAAAGAAACAGCTGATCAGTCATGAGGTAAATGTTTGCTACGTCACAACTTATTCGGCAAAGGTGTTCCCATATCCCATTTAGAGAATCAACTCTTTTTCAACAAAGGCAAAAACTACCTCAAGCGAGCGTAAAATTGAGGAAGTTTTATTTAATTTTGACGTTTCCGTACAGCTTTTCTAATGCGATACTTCAATATAAGTTAATGGAAACACTGCTAATGATAACTTGGAGAATAGTAAAGTAACAATGAAATAAGTAAAGATGACTGTTTATGATTAACTAACTCAAGCAGGTTTGCCGTCTCTGTAAATTGATGTTCAAAGTTACTGAAAGTGAATTGAATCGTACGAACCAGAACTGCTTGTGGATGCTTTGGGATTTGTAAAGGTTTCTGCATACCGGACTTTCTTCAGACATCAGACTGAGCTTGACATGACATGAGGTCTGACTTGGTAAAATTTCAGAATGATTAACTGTCTGTAGTAGAAGGAAGCAAAGCAGATTGTTGGAAGTCTGGTTCATTAACAAAACAAGCGATATAAACAGTTGACAGTGTGAGGGGATCTGAGGGGGATTTGACAGTACATGCTGGCTGCTGCTCTCATGTTTTAACACAAAGTTAATCTCCTGGTTGTTACATCCTCCTCCATCTTGTCATCGGTCCAGATTTGAGACTCAAACTCAAACCGTTGTAACACGGAGAAGGGTGGAGCAGCCAGCTGAGATTAACTCGTTCTTTCTTCTCCTCTTTATCTCCCTCGTTCCTATTAGCTGGAGGTGATTGTTTCTGTGTGAATTATCCTCATACACGCTTAATAGCGTGGAAATTGATTAAGCAATTAGTGGCAAGCCACTGTATTTAGATCAAAGCAGATCATCACATTAAGTTGGGAGAGATTAACACTGCCCAGGGCCAAACTGGAAATAATGGCTTCAATAATGGTATCACAGTAATGCTCCCGCTCCTGACAGCAGGATTCAACCCACCATTTTTTATTCTTTATCGTCAGGGTGTGGCGGTCACTGCACTACCTATATTTCATACTTAACTCATAACTCAAAGCATGTTAGATGCAGGAAATAACCCAGATCACTTGCAATGTGCTAAAAGACTCCAGTTTATAGTCAGGGCCACTGCAGGCATCTTTTATAAAAAGAAAGAAAACATTGATTTATTTTGTCAAACCCTTAAATTGAATGCTGCGGTTCTACTCGTTGGTGACCCCTGAAGGCAACAGGAAGTAACTGTTTGAAATCAGTTATTACCCAGAAATGCCGTCTATAGTATATTAGGTTGAGTTGCTCTCTTCCACTGTAACCAAATGTGATTTACACTGTTTATCCTTTAACACAAAAAAAGGAGATTCAACATGTTAATTAGAGAACTTTATTGATGTTGGTAGGGTTTTTTTTTTACTTCTAGGCTAGCTGATTCTGCTATTTATGCTAAGCTAAGCTAATGGCCTTTAAACATGACATGACATTTATAAAGAGTTATTAGTCTGCTGGACTGCCAGACTGTTTAGAAGGAAAGGACACGTACACATATACACCATATTTTTAAGGTTTCAAGTGTTACCCTGCTGTGAATTGCACCTGTTTTTTTTTACACCAGGGCATCTGCTTTGAAACTGACCCCTATAACCGAAAAGACAAGTTTGTAATTTCTCAATACATGTATTACATGTTCATAAACATGTAACTTTTCATAGTGAAAGTTCAACATGGTGCCAGTATCCCATGGATGGAACTAAGGGGCAAACAAGTCGACACAAAAATCCATTGTTGAGCAGCTTCAGGTTTTAAAAAGCCGTCACCCTGCTGCTCAGAGTTTGTGGAGCAGGGATGGGAAACCCTCCATATTGGGTTTAGTCTCCCTCTCCATCGGGGCGTCACTCTCCCATCTCGAGGGGAACCAGCGTCAACTCTACTGCAGCTTGTCTTTGTTCTGTTCATGACAGACTGCATCCATCTCCTTGCAGCCATCATCCCTTTGTGTTCAGGGGTCATTTCATGCAGCTGGATGGGATTACATTCTCTACCACTCTGAAGTGAAGGAGGAAACAAGACAGGGTTCAGATGTCCTGTTAATATGCTCCCTGAATCTCTGTTTGTACGTAAGTTGCAGTCCTAGATATGCAGCAGTGTTTGAAAAGAGAGAGAGGGATGAGGACAGAAAGGTTAAAGGAGAGAAAATGTAGGAGGAGGTGAAGAGAATGAAAAGAAACGTAAGATAGAGGGAAAAAATGAAGAAGGAGGACTAGATGAGGACGAAGAGCCGAGATACATTAGATGTCCAAACGTATGTGGACCCTTTCAGCTTCTGGTCTGGGACTGTTTTTCATCATTTGGATCCCTTAGTACCACTGAAGGGAAATCTTAATGCGCCGGCATACAGCGATATTTTTAGACAACAGTGTTCTTCCAACTTTGTGTCAACAGTTTGTGTTTGTCTCAACATGACGCAAAGCAGCTCCATAAAGAAATGATTTTCCCAGTTTGGTGTGGAAGAACTTGACTAGCCTGACCTGAACCCCATCCAACACCTTTGGGAAGAACTGGAACACTGACTGTGAGCCAGACCTGATCACCAACATCAGTGTTGGA
The DNA here is from genome assembly GCA_008360985.2 of Macquaria ambigua. NCBI lineage: Eukaryota > Metazoa > Chordata > Actinopteri > Centrarchiformes > Percichthyidae > Macquaria > Macquaria ambigua. The sequence continues at coordinate 86,861 of VMKM01002060.1, forward strand.
CCTCACTGATGCTCTGGTGTCTGAATGCAGCAGGTTCAACATCTGCTGGAAAGCCTGAAACCAGAAGAGTGGAGGCTGTTAAAGCAGCACATTAATGCCCCTGGTGGATATGGGTGCAATGTGCGAGTGTCCACCTACTTTTGGCCATAAAGTGTATATAAAGGTAGAAAGAAGGGTATAAAGGTAAGACATCATGAGAGTCAGAGGCAAAGAGGAGTAAATGATGAGAGAGAGCGCAGTAATTCCTTTTTATACCGTCACTGTTTACCTGCCTCATCCAGGTGCCTTTATTCATCATAGACGCTACCTCGTCATGTTTATCTTGTTTTCTGTTGCTGCTGTTTTCTCAGTTACCAAACATTATGTCATCGCATGCTGACAGTGACAAAACAAAGTGTCTTATGTCTAATAAAAGCAGAACAAGAGAAATGTATGTATGTAGAGTAAATGTAAAGAGAGTTTAAAAAAAGATATAAAAGCCAAAAGATAACTACAGATAGAAAGAGAGAAAGAGAGAGCGATATACAAAACCAGAGACAGACGAGAGTTTTCTGTATTCCCTGTCCACCTGCTGCAGTGTGTGATATCCTCCCACAAAATCAGAGTGGAAATATGATTTTACACTCATCAGTCATGCAGGCTTAAACCCACCACTCTGCCCTTTATACACACACACACACACACACACACACACACACACACACACACACAGGGCTGTCATGGAAGAGCACCTTCACATCAGGAGCTTTCAGCACAAATCTATTCACTAAATGCCAGCCGGGGTATTTCTCATACAAATATCAGCTCATACAATGGAGTCAGACAACAGCGACACAATGAGCAGCACCTAGAGGAGCCCCGCCGCTTCAATGACACCCGTTAGGCCCTGATTAGAAACCTTTGTGTGGGGATAATGGATAATTCCTCCTCTCTGTTTGCTATTCAGGGTGAAGTCCAATAGCCAGGTGGAACTGGGAACTAACTTTGTTTTTGTGCAGCTGATAAATCCAAAACATCTAGTTTACCTAAGTTAACTTTTAAAGGCCCACTCGCTGGTTTTAGAAGATTAGATGATGATATATGACAAATAAAACCCGCCCCAAACCCCCACAGTAACTCTTTGATGATGTCAGCCTAAACATTTAAACATCTGTGACATTTGAAGCATGATGAAGCGGACCATTTTTTATAGTTTTTACAGTGTGTTTTATACATGTAATTGAACCTTAAAGGAAGCGAGAAACATTATGTACCCAACTTTCAAACGCACCGCAGGATTTTAAAGATGAGGGATCTCTGCAGTTTCATCTTTGTATATTTAGAATATTTTACAATTTCTCTATACTTTTTCACACAGTCGGCACAACAGAAGGCAATGAGGACTAAACTGTGGATCAGTTTTCAGTGCTTTTACACAAAATGCATTCAATGACCACATCTTTGAAATTTCATGAACTCAGACACCACCAAACCTCTGTGTATTTACACTCCATTTTGCACATGTTTACATATTATTGTCAAAATGTACGTTCAAAACAAAACATAACTAAAAAGAAATTTAAAAAATTGGGACACTGAGCGCCTGTTTTCATTGCTTGATGCCCTCTATGAAAGATGTGTGCCAGGTGAGGAGAGGGGGCAGGTGAGGCAGGATCCAGAAGATTTTGTAACTGAATGGGACTATGTGGCGTTTCCCCATCTCTTCCAGTCACAGAGTGGTTTACAGCCCGTCCCAGGATGGTGTCACTTTTCCTTCCATCTTACTTTCCATCCCTCAACCGCACAGTGGAAATCTTTTCTTTTTTTGTACCACCAGCCACATGATCAGATGTCCCTCTTGGACACAATGAAGGCTGGATGTCTGGACATATCTGCAGCAGATTGTCAGGGATGGATCAGGCATCAAAGAGATCCTTTCCCAGGTGGATAACAGGAGAGAACATCAGGTGGGATGTGGTGTGATGAGAACTTGCAGCCAAATGCAGATGGCAGGGTTGACCAGCACTGTTGTTTTTCTATATCTGTAGGTCTCCTATACAAGTATGTGTAGTGAATATGTGTAGTTTGTTATTGTATTACTGGAATTACTTTAGTTTCATTTTGTGCGCTTGGAATTACTCTCTACTACTTTTGGATTCATTTCTGTGACGTGAGGCAGCACAATCCATGCAGTAAAGAAGTGAACTTATTTTTGTTGTAATGGAATCTTGGTTTATGCTAAATAAATAAGATACTTTTACAAAGACAATAGTGATACATAATGCTACCTGTTGTTAGTGATTTGTATGATGAATATATAATGAGTGACAAACTGTTACTGTTGGCAGACACATGTTGTCAGTGTTTGGTTACACTAGTTGTCCAGGGTGTACTCTGCCTCTCGCCAAATGCCAGCTGAGATCGGCTCCAGCCCCCCCACCCTGACCCTCTGAGGATAAGCGGGTGTAGCTGATGGATGGATGGATGGAGGGAGAAGCCCGCTCTGCATGTGCAGTGATCAGCAGAAGCTGAAGCACAGAGCTGCTGAATGAAGAAGACGTGTGCAGGCTCACAGAGAAATGAAGAGCTGGAGGAGCTTTAATAGCATCAGACCAGATGAACGAGGCCTGGCTGTTAACGGCTCTGCGTGTTGGTGTTAGTGTGTGTATGTGGGAGCCGTGAGCTGCTATAAATTATTAAGCCGTCATCTTCTGATCACAACTTTGATAACTGATAAATGAGGCTCTCATTTGGTTGTTTGAGCCCATTATCCTAATGATAGAGGTCTATGTGTAACATTATGTTGAGATGGCAAACATTGTTTTCTTGGGGTTTCTGTAACTGAGTTGGTTCCATCATGGAGGCGCCCCAGGGAAGATCAGAGCAACAGTGACAAAAGTCCTGCACAGAATATAACCAGATGTGAGTCATGATTACAAGATGATGCTAAGATTTTCTTGTTTTTTTTTTTGTTTTTTTACTGAAGTCAGAAATATCAGCACCACCAAAAGAAAAGGTTTGTGATCACGAGAAAGGAGTTAATCCTGAGATAATCAAACTATTAAGCCCTGATAACCTGAGTAGGAACACCAGAAAATGTAATTTATCACCTCAGAGTTCTGGAGCTTTTGATCATATCAAATGATCTTCATCAGCAGATGGAGTTAGCCCAGTTGACACTGAAAGTTCATTTTTGTGTTTGGAAACAGCAGCTTAGAAAGCAATCTGACCTCAAGGTGAACCTTTTTGTTGTTGTTGTTTATAAAGTTTATTGTACATGAATAGTACCACTCATACCTGATGAAGGTATTTCTGAGTACAGTAGCATAACAAAGAGACTGAGCAAAAACAGCCAGGGGTTTAAAAGGTTAAAGAATGAAACTATCTTATTTTCAGCTGTGTGTGTGTATTTGGACAATAACACCTGGGAGAATCATCAGCCTGTGTGTGTGTGTGTGTGTGTGTGTGTAAAGTTAGATTCTCTTCCTCAGTCGTCCTCATCATTTGTGCAGAAACCTTTTTTAAACTCCGCTGTGGGTTTTTAACGAAGTGCTGAAGCAACAGACCAAAGGCCTGACGGTGAAACACACGCAGGAAGAAAAGTTTAAAAAATCAACTTTCCTGAATTCTTCTTCCAAAAGTTCAGTCATTTCTCTGAGCCGCCGGCTCTGGCAGGTTTTCGGAAAGCTGTGACACCTCTGAACAAATGATTAATAGCACCCAGTTAAAGTGTGAAAGCACAGCGGGAGAGCTCTTTCCTGCCTGAATCATGTCCCATTTAAGATGTGTTCACTGATAAATACTGAGAGCGATTTATTAGTTTTATTCTTTTATTCCTGCACTTTTCTCAGGCTGGCAGCTCGGGTAATGTGAGCACATTTAAGTTTCATTCTCATTCCGTGCAGCACTGTTCGTTCCTTATCAGGAATATAAAATCACATTTAAATGAAGCACATTTCTTATTGACTTTCTTCTTTATTACTATTACTACTTCTTCTCTAGTTGTGCATAATTTATCATGTATTCACTGATTAATAAATCTTTTTCTTTATTTCCTTTCTAAAATGAAGAAAATGTGAATGGACCTTTGTTTTTATTGCTGCTGTTATAGTTGAAATCCTGTTAAACATGAACTATTTTTAGAATTTGACGTTATTTATTTAATTGATTCATTCATTTATTAACCTTTTGTATTCTTCACTTTTCTAGTTATTCAGTACATTAAATTACTTCTTTAAAAATCCTCATCGTCTGCTTCACCAACTTTAACTGCAGATCTAATTAACTTGACCTCCATGTGTTTAAGGTGTGTGTGTTTGTGTGTAATTGAGGTTTTGAGTGACAGCTGTCAGTACTGTCATTATGTTACAGCTGTCAAACCCCTCCTCTTCCTCCCACCTCTACATTCAGGTATCAGATCAGTAGAAGAAAAAGTTAGCAGAGAGTTTTCCCAGCAGGAAGTATTCAGAGGATGAGACGCGACTCGGAAACAGAATCCCAGCTCATGATGGAAGCTTTTCTGATGGCGGGAAGTTTTTATTGATTTCATCAGAAACACCTGAAGTGTTACTGTAGTTCAGCCCGTTTTGGGACCAAAGGGGAAAGTGTCGAGTCCCCTCCTGCTGTCGGCACATGATCGATCCCCTACGTGCAGACTTTCCTGACCACAGCCCATTGGCTCAGAGTGGACCGTGACTGGTTGGCAACAAGGAAAAAATAAACAAGACAGCAGAAGAGTAAAAAGAGTAAAATTTCTTTGAGTCAGAAACAGCTGACACTCAAATATCTGCATGTAGGTGTTCAGGGTTGATGAACCCACAAGTTCTGACTCTGACTTCCAGAGTGTTTCCTCCTTTCCTCTTTACTCCTCTCTACCAGTTTTTAGTTTCATCCCCTCTTTTCTTTCCTCCTCTCCTCTCCTCCCCTCCCTTTTCTTGTTTCCTCCTCTTCTCTCGTCCCCTCTTTTCTTCCCTCCTCTCCTCCCCTCTGTTTCCTCCTCTCCCCCTTTCTTCCCTCCTCTCCTCCCCTCTTTTCTTTCCTCATCTCCTCCTCCCCTCTCCTCTTTCCTCCCCCTCCTCTCCTCTCCCCTCCTCTCTTTCCTCCCCCTCCTCTCCTCCCCCCTCCTCTCTTTCCTCCCCCCTCCTCTCCTCTCCTCTCCTCCTCTCCCCTC